>CM053027.1:454054975-454071182 GCA_028564925.1 Lithobates sylvaticus
TACAAAGAGTCTGGTTCGGCTGTCGCAGGTAGGGCTTCGGCTCCCATGTTTTACGTTCTCATGCACTGCTTATCATGTCACTAAACTGTGATCTGCGTAGCTCACGAGCCACGCGCTGCTTGTCTCGAAAACCTAAACACTTACTCGCACGTTATGTTGTACCCGATCGGGAGCCATCTAACGGCACGCACGTTCAGGGCCGCCCGCCACATACACTCCGACCGATGTCGCATCCGGCACTTAGGGTTCCCTTACACGAGCGGGCTACACAGTCTCCGAGTCGTTCAACATAACTCACGCACGGGGGCCGTTCGCACTCACACGTATCGTTCATGTTCTGCCATTATCCGAATTAGTGGCGCTAGCGAGCGTGCCGAATCGCTATCATATTCCGAAGCACTGTTGGCATTTTAGTTGTACGAATCACTTCGACCGTGTCGAAACATTTCACGAATTAGCATGACAATCATTTCATCATTTCAAACGTGGCTAACGTACCAGGCCATTCGGTCATGCTAAATCATTTCGCATCAGTTAAACAGGGCGTTCATGCCATCGCTTCGATCCTGGTCCGGTCGCATCCACGCATGCTCCGATCGGGGCGATCCAGATGCACTACTACCCGGCCTCATTTCGATACATGCGCCAAGGGCGGAATCACTTTACTGGCTGCGGGCATTCCTGATTCTTGCCCCTGTCATGGCATATCATTTCTGTCACTTTACCACGCCCGGCATGAATGCAGTCACTTCCCGCACTAATTCGTGTCGGCGTGCCCTAGGCACGGCCTCATTTCTATACATGCGCCAAGGGCAGAATCGCATCACTGGTTGCGTACATTCCAGATTCTTGCCCCTGTCATGGTATCTCATTTCTGTCACCTTACCACGCCCGGTGTGAATATAGTCACTTCTTCGCACTAAATTCATGTCGGCGTGCCCTAGGCACGGCCTCATTTCTATACATGCGCCAAGGGCAGAATCGCATCACTGGTTGCGTACATTCCAGATTCTTGCCCCTGTCATGGTATCTCATTTCTGTCACCTTACCACGCCCGGTGTGAATGTAGTCACTTCTTCGCACTAAATTCATGTCGGCGTGCCCTAGGCATGGCCTCATTTCAATACATGCGCCAAGGGCGGAATCGCATCACTGGTTGCGTACATTCCTGATTCTTGCCCCTGTCATGGTATTTCATTTCGGTCACCTTACCACGCCCGGCGTGAATATAGTCACCTCTTCGCACTAAATTCGTGTCGGCGTGCCCTAGGCACGGCCTCATTTCAATACATGCGCCAAGGGCGGAATCGCATCACTGGTTTACGTACATTCCAGATTCTTGCCCCTGTCATGGTATCTCATTTCTGTCACCCTACCACGCCCGGCATGAATGGAGTCACTTTCTCGCACTGAATTCATGGCGGCGTGCCCCAGGCACGGCCTCATTTCAATACATGCGCCAAGGGCAGAATCGCATCACTGGTTTACGTACATTCCTGATTCTTGCCCCTGTCATGGTATCTCATTTCTGTCACCCTACCACGCCCGGCACGAATGGAGTCACTTCTTCGCACTAAATTCGTGTCGGCGTGCCCTAGGCTCGGCCTCATTTCAATACATGCGCCAGGGGCGGAGTCGCAAAGAAAAAAAAAAAAAAAAAACTTTGATTCTTGCCCTTGTCATGTTATATCATTTCTGTGTCACCTTACCACGCCCGGTGTTAATTGGTCACCCGCTTGTACGAATTCGCGCCGGCGTGCCCTAGGCCGGCCGCATTTCAAAAAAAAAAAAAAAAAAAAGGAAAGGAAAAAAAAAAAAAATAAAAAGGGGGGGAGCTTGAAGTCGGACTCGGTGGCAGCTGGATGTCACAGTTCGGCCTCAGCATACCTAGGCAGTCGGCCTAGTTTCATGGTGGCCTCATTTTGTACGTGCTCCGGAGTCCGGCCCACAGTCACCCCCATACGGTACGTACGGGCCGGGCCCTGTCACGGGAAGTTCATTCAGTAAAGCAACGTGTCAAGTCAGTCGTTCGTGTTGTCATCTGTCAGTTGATCCCACAGCGATCTCGGCAGTCGACTCAAGTCACTATCGCCTGTTGTTATCATCTGCGTTGGGTTCCGTCGCTCTGGACGGCAGCAGTGTTAGGCTCTTAAATAGGTATTTTTTCTCACACTCTCTCAGGTCAGTCGGATTCAGTAGGTCCACCTGCGCCAACTTGATCAGGGTTCCAGCAGGTAAAAAAAAAAAAAAAAAAAAAAAAAAAAAAAAAAACACAAGGGCACGGGGGGCTCCTGCTTTCTTGTGGCAGGTACGTATATCATAGGTGACACGTCCAAACTCATTTCTTGTCACCTTTTAGGCCCAGCCTGCAGACACGTGACCAGTCTACCAAGTTACAGGTCTTGGCAGCCGCCATGTCGTCAGTTGGCAGCGATGACCTCACCACCCCACTATCTCCGGCGTCAGCCTCCGAGGCTGGCAGTGTCCAGTCTCTTAGGGCATGGACAATTCCTAGGCTGTCCGCCGAGCTGAGACGCAGAGGGATACCCTTCTCGTCCACGGCCAGGAAGGCGGAGCTGTTCAGGCTTCTCTTCCCACCACCGGCCGCAGCAAGCCCCAGCAGCCAGCAGGCGTCTCTGGAATCGATTTCAGCCGCCGTTGCCCAGCTACACACCCTCGTGTCCTCCCTGTCTTCCTCAATCGTGGAGGTCCAGGACAGGGTGTCTCGGCTAGAGGCCAGCCCGGCTGCCACGGTTCCGGACCACGCGGTGGTCCCAGCCATCAGTGCACCGGCCGCAGGTAGTGAGCTTGCCACGCCTACCGTTCACCCTTCCCACCTGGTGCCACCCAGCGTAAGGAAGGACATTCTAGAGGGCAAAGACGTCAATCTGGCCTCACTCTTGATCTCGGTCCATGACTTGGCCGAGAACAAGGCCTACACCTGGGGAGATGTCTCGGTGGTGTTGAAAGCGAAGGATCCGAGGCTCAACAGGAAGCTCACGGTGCCCGAATTCACGCTCGCTTTCGGCATGTTTAGAGACGTGCTGTGCTCAGCCTCCCCCGGCAGACGGGAAGAGCTGGACCTCTACCTCCATTTGGTCGTAGACCTGGGCCACAAATACGGTGGCTCAGCGTTCTACGACTACCATCGGTCCTTCTCGGCCAAAGCCGCAGCCAGATTCACACAGTTCCATTTACCAACGGACTGGAGCGTAGTGGACACGGAATTGTTCTGCCGCCACTTTGCAGGCCTTCGCTCCCCGCTATGTGCTGTCTGTCAGTCAGCGTCTCACACCACGGTCTGGTGTGCCAACGTAGCCTCTGTCCATCCGATAGCTAGCACGGCCTCTGCCAGCACGAGCCAGGCTCAGCAGGCCCCGGTGCAAGGGCGAAAGATGGACAAATTGGGACGTCCGGTGCGGATGGTTGGGGGAGCCGCCATTTGCAACAATTTTAATTACGGCTCCTGCAATTTCAGCCAGTGCCGGCTCTTGCACATTTGCACCCTGTGCCAGAGGGCGCACCCCAGGATCCTGTGTGAGGTCAAACAGAAGAGACCATGACTAAGCCGGGTCAATGTCCTTTGGCTCGGCGTCTACCTGACCTCACACCCCACTCCGTCACTCGCCAGCTACCTCATCCGAGGCTTCACTGAGGGGTTCCATACCGGGCTCATCACCCTGCCCCACTCCACCCACGAATGTCCGAATTTACGCTCAGCAGCAACAGACGAGCCAGCGATTGATGTCCTTTTGCAGACGGAGTTGGATCGGGACTTCATGATAGGCCCGTTCTGTCAATCCCCCTTCAGCATCTGGAGGGTTAGCCCTATCGGGCTTGTGCAGGGAAAGTTTTCAAATAAAAAACGTCTGGTGTATGATCTGTCAGCGCCTCATTCTTCCGTCGTTCCCAGTCTCAACTCGCTCATCCCCTCCGAGGAGTTCTCGCTGAAGTACGCTTCGGTAGACATGGCTATCCAGGCCATTCTCAGGGCAGGGGTGGGTGCGTGGCTCTCGAAGGCGGACATATCCGACGCCTTCAAGCTGCTGCCCATCCATCCTTCCTTGTGGTGCTGGCACGGCATCAAGTGGAGGGAGCGATATTATTTCGCGACCAAATTGACCTTCGGGTCTAAAAGTAGTCCTTGGCTATTTGACAAGTTCGCCGAGACCCTGGCGTGGATCCTTCTCCATGAGGCACAGTGCCACGAGGTCATCCATTATTTGGATGACTTCCTTTTGATAGAGCCGCCCGGGGCTCCCCCAGGGGACCTTGGAAAATTGAGGACGGTTTTCGACAATCTGAACGTCCCCATAGCGGAGCACAAGGTTGACGGCCCGGCACACAAGATCACGTTCCTGGGCGTCGACCTTGACACGTTGGCCATGCAGGCCAGCCTTCCGGCAGATAAGTTGGACCGTATCAGGACGGTTCTGCAAGAGTTCACCCGGGGGGGGGGATGTACTCAGAAGCAACTTCAGTCTCTCCTCGGGATGCTGAACTTTGCCGTGAGGATCATCCCCCAGGGCCGCTCCTTTGTGTCCCGGTTGCTGGTCTTCCTGTCCTACACGCAGGACCCAGACCAGGTCATTAGGCTGGATTCTGCAGCCAGGGCAGATCTGGCCATGTGGGAGCACTTTCTTAGTGATTGGAACGGTGTGTCCCTGTTTATCCAGTCGTGTCCACGCAGTCACCACAGGTGGTGACCGACGCGGCGGCATCCACAGGATGCGCCGCCATTTTTGGCCATTTGTGGTTCGCCGCCCCGTGGCCTCCTCAAGCACTAGCCACACCGGGCTTTACTACCACGTCAGCCCTCTTTGAGCTCTTCCCTATTGTAGCAGCCGCCCACCTATGGGGTCACCATTGGTCTGGACAGACGGTGGCTTTCTCGACAGACAATCAAGCCACAGCCGAGATCATCAGCAAGGGCAGGTCTAAGTCCAGGCCCGTCATGTCCTTCCTCCGCAGACTGGTCCAGCTATCCCTACAGCATCAGTTCAATGTGTACTGCTCCTTCATTCCAGGGAAGTTCAACGCAGCAGCGGACGCACTCTCCCGTTTTAACTTTATTTCTTTCTTTGAACAGGTGCCAGGAGCCTGCCGTCATTCAGCCACTATCCCGGATTGGTCACAACTGACCTTGGACTAGCCCCACATCTACACTCAGCTACCGATATCATCAACGCCTCACTCGCCCGCAACACCCGTCGGGCCTACCAGACGGCCTGGAGGGCGTTTAACAAGTTCCTGCCCCAGCGGCCTCGCGAGTCTTCCAGCCTCAAGCAGGTCTTGGCGTTCATCGCCTACTGCCATTCACACCTAGCACTGTCACACAGCACGATACGCCAGTACGTGGCCGGGGTGCAGCACTATTTGTCACTTCAAGACCCCGCAAGGCCTTCGGTGTTCTCCTGCCACGCCGTGAGGGCTCTACTACGTGGAGTTCAGAAACACCAGCCGCCAGTCAGCTCAAAGCGGCTGCCTATCACGGGGGAGATCTTCAAGGGGATGTCTGACATCCTGGATAGGTCCCCTTTCGGTCTCCTCCTCAGTACCGTCCTGCAGGCTGCGATACACATGGCGTTTTACGGGTTTCTGCGGCCCAGCGAGTTCACTCGCAGCCACCCAGCCGGTCCAGTCTTGCGTAGAAATAATCTCTATCGCCACCAGGATCACTACGTCCTTCACTTGACGACCTCCAAAACCCAACAGCGAGGTTCCGGAGTAGATATTCACCTATACAGGACTCACAACAACTGGTGCCCAGTTGCCGTGTTGGACCGCCTGACGGCACTGCTGTCCGACTGCCCCGGGGCCAGTCCACTGCTACCTTTTCCGGTGAAAGCCCTTAACTCTTCGCAGTTCGTGGAACATGTCCGGGTCCTTCTCGGCCATCTTCAGTTGGACCCCAGCCAGTACTCCGGGCATTCGTTCCGGATCGGGGCGGCCACGACGGCCTCAAGACAGGGGGTTCCGGACCACGTAATCAAGAAACTGGGTCGGTGGAAGTCGGCCTGCTTCTCTCGCTACATTCCTAACCCACAGTTAGAAATGGCTCAGGCCTTTGCTCGACTCACTCAGTGACATTACCTCTAATAAATAATTATCCCCTACCTGAAGGTTTTTGCCCCCTTATTTTGGCGTACCATACGGTAGACCAAGGCACACTTTCAGGTCTATTTCATGTTGGTGAGTTTTGTGTTGTCCCTATGTGTCATCGTTACTCATGTCGTCCGTAGGGCTCTAGACCATAAATTGGAAGGCCGGGTACCGGCCTGAAGTTATGGGAGGAGCCCGGAGGGTATTTAAGCAGCCCAAAGGCCGCCGGTCTTTGTCGGTTTCCTGTGCGTGATACGCGCCCACCCTCCCCTTTTAAAACCTCTTCTAAGTATTCTTACCCCAGACTGAATACTCATTCCACATTCCATAACTACTTCTTATCATTCTTTATCTAGGGTATGCCCCCTTATTTTGGCGTACCATACGGTAGACCAAGGCACACTTTCAGGTCTATTTCATGTTGGTGAGTTTTGTGTTGTCCCTATGTGTCATCGTTACTCATGTCGTCCGTAGGGCTCTAGACCATAAATACTATGTTTATATAAGTTTTTCTTGTCCTTTCACTGGTCCTTTTACTGTGTTGACAGTCAATGGTAAACTGAAAACAGACTGTAAAGGAAATAATAAGATACAATAGTTTAAAGGAGATACTTTCGAAAACTTTGATCGACAACAGTTTTATCTAGATAGCTGTAAGCCATGACTTAGCACAGGTTCAATTTTGAATGGAACTTAGTCAGTCACACAGCACACAGTAAAATAATCAAGAGAAAATTTTATGATTACATCATGTTTTCTGCTGGTTCCCAAGGCTTTAGAGAATTGAGTTTATTCTAAAAAATGATGTGCTGAAAGTAGCCAGCAGCTGTCCACAGAGGAATAATGACAATTGTAACTAGGAGATCCATGTGTTGAAGCCTTGAAGTGCTTAACATTTGTCAGTAAATCAATAGGGGTTTTGCTATATATGTTTGTTGGAATGTAATAGCTGTTAGTAGAGTTCTCCTTTAGGTTATAGCTAGTGTCCAGCTTGTTGGTGCTAAACTGTTGTTTTATGAGAGAACAGATATAGTATTACTCATGTAAGGTCATCCTATTTAGAATTTAAAGCTTACTGCAGTCAGTCAACCTGTACAAATATTGATAAAAGATTACCACATTCAATTATATGTTTATCCCAACTTTTTTATAGTTTTGGATAGAATAGAAACTCTGTCAAATGGTATTGCTGTGTGTGTTCCTGCTAGGGGGAGTCACCCTGTGAATGGGTAAACATTATCATTGAGACATAAAAGAATAAATAAAATACAAAATTTTAGATTTGTCACCAAAACAAGAGCTGAAGGTCAATCTTCAAATGGAAACACGTCTTCTAGTGGCTACTATCTGAGAGGTGAATTCCTCATACTTAGTAGAGATACTGGAGCTGATCTGGAGCAAAGGGTTGTTTATACATATACAGTAGTATCTACCAGTGGTCCAGTATAAGTGAGCACACCGGCACTGATAGTTCAGGAACAATGTTACATGGACGCAACACAAATCTATTATATGCAATTCTCCCTGGCCAGTGGCCACCTCACCCCTATCAACTGTTTCTCCTTGACCATGTCCTTGCCATTCACGCCGCTTCCCCTCTCCCCCTATCAGACTACTCCCCTCCGAGTCTTCTCACCCCAGTTTTTCCTACCCCTGTTTCCCCCAGTCAGATCATTCCCAGCCACCTGTATCCCTGTCCGACTGCTCTTCTATTAACCACTTCAGCCCCAGAAGATTTGACACCTAACATACACAACAGATTGCTGGTATTAATGGGTTTGTTTATCTTCTGACCCATTCATAATTTATTGATGGGTTTTAGGGTAAACAAAGACATTCATGTGCATGTCAGCAGGAGAACTAATGCCAATGGTGACTATACACTGTACTCACTTCACAGCAGAGTGCATGTTAAGAAAACAAAGTTATGAAAAAGTTTATAAAATATTTTTTTGTTAAAAATAGATATCTGTATTATGTCTCCTCACTAGGTATATTTTTTGGTATCATTTTTTCTGTAAGCACAAAAAGCCACAAAAAATGTAAGATACATTTGCACAAGCATGTGTTAAAAAGGCAAAAGTTGCTATTTTTTACCCCTTTTAGTATTTTTTTTTCTTGCCAATTTATTAACTGTCACTAATGACAACACATATACCAATTAACATGCAAAAACAACACAAGGAATTGTTTTAACTATCTCGGGTACATTGCTATGGCCTCTTAAGTGATTTTTGTATATTTTTGCTTAATACTCTCCCTTGTACCTATAAAATGAAAAATAAAAAAAAAAAGCAGCTTTCACTGCAACACTCACTTTAACCAAGGTGCTGTTCATCCAGTGTTGTTTATCTTCTAGATTGAATGAGTGTACAAGGCTGTAATGGACTCACCCCTAGGGATGCATTAGCAAATTTATAAAAACAAAACTATCATGTGGCCCTGTGGACACATTGGGGGCTGCACTTTCTAAATTCACCACCACTGTTTGTACAGAAAAAATATGGAAGGTTGGTATATCTATTATTGGTAATGCTGCATTTAAAGGATCTTTATAATAGAAATGTTGGTTGTGGGTAGGGATGAGCTCAGTGTTCGAGTCAAACACATGTGTGGACCGTTCGCAACATATTCGTGTGGTGCCAACGGCCCACAATGCACTGCACCATTGCAGTGCATTGCTGGCTGATGATTGGCCAAGCATGCACTGTGACCCCGCATGCTTGGCCAATCACTGCGCCGGCAGCGAGGAGAGCCATAATTGGCCACAGGCAGGATGCCTATGGCCAATTATAGCTCAGGGGGATTTAGTACACACCCCACACTATATAAGCCCGCCAGCTCGGCGGACTTGTGTAGTGTGTCGGCGTGCAGCGAGAGAGCAGGATAGGTAGGGACAGTGTCATATTTTCTTGTTAACCTAGCGCAGTTACAGTGGGTGTAGTGTGCCTCCTGCACAGTATACACCTGAAGCTACCCCTTATTGCTGGTGTTGTTCTGTTGTGCAGCGCAGGCATCTGCAGCAGTTACAGTGGGTGTAGGTGCCTCCTGCACAGTATTCACCTGAAGCTACCCCTTATTGCTGGTGTTGTTCTGTTGTGTAACACAGGCATCTGCAGCAGTTAAAGTGGGTGTAGGTGCCTCCTGCACAGTATACACCTGAAGCTACCCCTTATTGCTGGTGTTGTGGGTGTAGGTGCCTCCTGCACAGTATACACCTGAAGCAACCCCATATTGCTGGTGTTGTTCTGCTGTGTAACACAGGCATCTGCAGCAGTTACAGTGGGTGTAGGTGCCTCCTGCACAATATACACCTGAAGCTACCCCTTATTGCTGGTGTTGTTCTGTTGTGTAACACAGGCATCTGCAGCAGTTACAGTGGGTGTAGGTGCTATTTTTTGCATTGATCCATGTCCCCTGGGGCAGGAGCCGGGTCCCCAAACTCTTTTTAGGACAATATCTTTCATATTAGCACTTTTGATTTCGAACATTCGAGTCCCATAGACTTTAATAGGGTTCTAAAGTTTGCGCAAATTTTCGGTCCGTTCGAAGGTTATGGTGCAAACCGAACCGGGGGGGTGTTTGGCTCATCCCTAGTTGTGGGTATAAACAATAATAATGCATTTCATTATTTTAAATTGCAAGAAGATTTGCTACTGTGGGCTACACATTTGCACACAGTTGTGTGCCATACAAAAAAGATTGATCATTTTGAAATTCCATAAAAATTTGATAAGAACATAACTACAGATTTTTTTTTCCAGAACTGCATTTCAGTATGTAAAAAAGTTCAGTTAAAGTGTTAGTAAACAAACATTATCCCATAAATTTGGATGGTGCTGCATTCATTCACTGCCATCCTTGAAATAACTGACATGACAATGTGTCTTTTTTCCAAGCATCGTCTTTTTCTAAGTTGGATTATTTTGATATTTCCTTTGTCAGTGTAAGCCATTACTTGTATTCTTTTATCTAAGAAAAGGGAGATGTTAGGAGACAAATTTGTCAGCAGACAAAACTTAAAATGCATGCTGTTTGTATTTCTAGTGTTGCCCTGGAGTGATCTGGTGCTTTTTATTCCTAAAGCATTTTTTTCTTTTTTACCAATTCTTTACTTTCTCTACCAATACTGGAGGGTTAAAACATTCATAAAGAATAAGATGACAAGTCTTAGTTTACTGCCCCTGAGAATGTTTTGAGCGAAACAAACAAACCTTACTTCACAGTAAAAGTCAGAAAAAAGCTTTTATTTCTTTAAAACCCATTTATGCTGAAATTCAGCATAGCAATAATAAAAACAATCATCATTAGATTTTTAGGTGTTCACTGCTATCATAGCTGTAGATTTGCTCAGGAGATTTTTTTTTCTCTTACCATAATTCACTTTCTATTACCATAATGCCTTTGAACTATGACCAGATTTGGAGGAGCAAATAAAGGGGGATTTTGGATAAGCCATCCCCTTCACTATAAAAAAGGGGGCACAGAGAAGCCGTAGTGTCAGTGACTTGAAAGCTGTAGTAGGGAAAGCAGAGAGAATGATCACAAACTGCATACTGAGAGCATAGGGTCAGTTAGGAAACTGTACTTTAATTCCGATTGCTAGCTCTATGAGAAATTAACCCTTGTTCTTATTATTGGGGCCTTTTGTGTTTCATTTTATTGTGTGGTTGATTTGAGGTCAGTAGTCACTATTAAGCCGATGTCTCATCCATGTTTTTTTTTTTTTTATTATTAACAAAAAGTGGGTGTGTGTTTCAGAGGTCATATTTTTTTTTTTTTTCTGGATAGGGACTATTTTTAAAGTGTGGTGTAAAGCACATCCTTTACCTATTAATGACCATCTGTTCTTTAACTACTTCTCGACCACACTATACCCAAAAGACAGCTACAGCGTGGTCATCCAGTTCCAGGAGGGCATCAATGGACGTCCTCTTAAAACACTGCCTTTCGCAGCACCCCCTGGGGTGCACATCTGACACGCTCTGTAACTGATGTGTCCTTCGGACACAGCTGATCACAGATTGTGGTAAAAGGCCAATCACAGCAGTCCTTTCTTGCCACTCTGTGTCTGTGTGGGAAAAAGGAGAAATGGTAACTGGCAAGCCTGTCAGCACATTGTTAATACCGATAATTAGGGCACTGATCATCAGTGCCCTGATTATCAATGCAGCCCCATCAGTGCCAATCAGTGCCCACAAGTGCAGCCTGTCAGTGCCCACCAATGCAGCCTATCAGTGCATCCTATCAGTGCCCATCAGTGCCACATATAAGTACCTCCTAATCAGTGCAGTGCTGCATTTCAGTACCCATCAGTGTTACTTATCAGTGCTGCCTATAAGTGCCAAGCAGTGCCACCTATCAGTGCCTCCTCATCAGTGTCCATCAGTGCAGCCTATCAGTGCCCATCAGTACAACCTCATCAGCACACATCAGTGAAGAAGACAAATTACTTATTTACAAAAATCTACAGTATAATAGAACATATGGTGGTACAGTAGAAGTAATTTAGCTTCATTAGGTAACAACTGGGAGGCTGCCAACCTAGAAACAGTAGCAGTTGGTGGAACTATCTGGGAGAGGAGAGTTCTGCTGGAACAGATTTAGTGGGACAGAAGTTAGCAGTTTAATGGCACTCTCAATGTTGAGAAATCAGTGTATTAGCAGCACCTCAGTGAGTGGAGAACCAGCAGAAAAATATATGAGACTTTTGCGCTGACAGCCTGAGTCCTATTTAAGTCAGAGGGGGATTAGTTGAAACAGTATTAAACACAAAGGCAAACGTTTATTGAATTGTAGTCTACCAATTCTTAGATGTGGTAGCTGCATTAGTTTTCTCTTTTTAGGCTTTCTTTCTTTTATCTTCACCTGATGATCCAGCCAATATGCCCATTGTTTTTCAACAGAAAAAGCTGTCCTGCTGATGTAGCATTTTGGGACAAACCATTTAACACTGACAGGGATGCTTACAATGATCAGCTTTTATTTTAAAAAATCCTTTAACCCAAAACAAAAAAAAAATTGCTGTAACTGCATCAATATGTTAGTGTATCTAAATATGCTAGTACATCTAAACACTCCCCTCCCATCAAAATGACAATGCTGCTATCCAAATGTGTCTCTGTTTTTTCATGGCCAGATCACCAGGTGAAAACAGAGGGATAAAACCTAAAAAAAAAGAAAATGAATGCATCCACCATATCCAATAATTGGTAAGCTTTAGTATATTACATTTTGGGTTTTGGGTTTAATACCGATTTAAAATTAAAAATGATTTAACCCAACAACAAAAATACTAAATATTGCAGTTTAGCACTCCTTATATGTGGGAGGTTCATTGGTTTTCTTTTTTTTTTCAGGCTTTTTTTCATTTATTTTTATCTGGTCGACCTGCCAGTAACATGCATCCTGCCCCAGGGTAATAACACTAATTTGCCATACTATATCTATGGATGAGCAGTATTATCACCCGAGAACAGGAAATCAGGAAGTGTGTTAGGACCACAGACTTCCTTCTTTTCTCCTCTTCTCCAGAACATGGGGTAGAGGAGAACCATAGGCGTGCTCTGTCTGCATTTCACACCTTTTGTTAGTGCTGACTGCCTGCAAAATGTCTGTCCTGTCCCTGTGTAACTCAGTCACCACCACTGGGGTCGGGTCCGGCTGGCAAAAACAGCTGTGCTGTGAGTGGGAGGTGATTGAGTAGGGAACTAGGACCACAGCCGCGGAGTAACCCAGCCGCATTTTCCGATGCAGCTTCTATAGTTCCGGCTGCAGGTCCCACAGGCATCGTCAGGCAATGGGCAAATGATGCACCAAAAATAATATATATATATAATTACATACTTTTTTGCTGACAAGCCAGGAATCATATAGCTTTGAATTATATTATATGTAATATAATATTACATATAATACATGTACCAATGTATAGCTAGTGGAATAAAGGAATTACTGCGGGGGAATTGAAGGATTGCGGTGCACTCTGTAGACCTACAAGTGGAGGGCTATTTCTGGTGACACGTCTGTGGGGAAGTGGAGATCTGGATCGTGGACCTCACTGCTTGGAGACAGATTGTACTGGGATCCATCCGGGGGAATTGAGAGCTGGAAACTGCCACAGTTGGTCTTTGAGATGCCCATTTTGACCTTAAGAGAGGTGAGAGGCTAGAGAGCACTATTGATGAGCAGGCCCTCACTACCCAGCACCCCTCACGTTTGGAGAAAGAAAGAACCTTTACATATCTGTGTTATAGAGACTAATAGAGCTTTACTTATGGGTGTCACTTTTATCACACCATTTTTTATATGAACTACTTTGCGGACTCTTTTTATACCCACCGATTGATTTATTTATTTAGTTAGTCTGTGGTTTTTTATATGTGATTTGAGATCGAGTGTTTTTACCTTATTCATTCACTTCTATTATTTATGAAATTCACTATTGGTTGTGTATACATGAAGTGTTTATATTTATTTTCTATTGCATTTATATTTATGATTGATTCACCTCACTCAGTGTAATATCAGCCTCTGAGTCACGACGTAGTGACCATTAATTTGTTTTTTATTACACACTTATATAGCACTTTAATGTTTTGATGTATACATAGAGCACTTTAATATTTGATGCACTTTAGCGCAAAATCACTTTCTATTTATTTCTATTTACATCAAAAGCAGCTACTGTGCCCCTCAATTGCCTCCACTGTGCCATCAAACGCAGCCACTGTGTCCATCAAACGCAGCCAATGTGCCATCAAACGCAGCCACTATGCCATCAATTGCCACCACTCTGCCATCAAATGCAGCCACTACGCCATCAATTGCCGCCACTGTGCCATCAAATGCAGCCAGTGTGCCCATCAAACGCAGTCACTGTACCCATAAATTGCTGACACTGTGCCATCAAACGCAGCTACTGTACCCATCAATTGCTGCCAGTGTGCCCATCAATTGCTGCCACTGTGCCCATCAATTGCTGCCAGTGTGCCCATCAATTGCCACTACTGTGGCCCATCAATTGCTGCCAGTGTGCACATCAATAAAAAAAATTGCATTTATTATTTTTTGTTGCAGAAGCCTGGAAAGCATTGCACCAGCGATCAGCAGATCACTGATGCCATGCAGGTCTCATGCACACTGTCGGTGTATCAGCTTACTCCCTGACAGCCTACCATTAAAGTTCATGTGCGTGTAAAGGCATGCGTCCCAATACTTTTAGCAATATAGTGTAGATATATATATAAATATATATATATATACGCATGTGTGTTTGAGATTTGGGGTCGGGGTGCACACCCTAATGCATAAGGCTGCGCACGCCTATGAAGAGGACAATGCTAACTAACAAGATTGAACCACAGGTAGAGTGCTGACAAGATTTCTGTTAGGGTTAACTAGTATTTTTTGCATTTAGACATTTAACATTGCTAGGGTTTACCGGACAGATACTGCACAGAGGCTGGAGACAAATAGGAAGCCCATGTGTGTCTAGGCCCAGAAAGTGGAAGTACCATATGGAAGGACCTCCAGTCAAATGACTAGGCCTAGTTATTGTCTATTAAGGTTTTGCCTGGGAAAATAATGCTGGATGGTTGAAGTCATCCAAATCTGCAGATAGGAGGATATATTTACTTTCTTCCAGTATTTATTCACTCAGACTGTATATTGTAATTGTCTGGTAAGTGGATGGGTTAAGAATACAAAGACACCTTTATTTACATGATTGTGTCATCCTTGACCTTAGATTTTGCCTAAACAATGATGGTGCCTAAACAATGATGGTGCCAGTCGCCTGAAAAGAAAGGAAGATATAGGCATTTTTAACAGTAGCGTGAGTCCTATGAGAGGAAATAAATACCTGAAAGTGTCACATACATACATATCGTGCTTAGCATGTTTGCACCTTTTATGAAAAATATGCATGTTTGTATGTTCAATAAAAGCAAGCATGGTGAATAAAGGAGCTACAAGAATGTGGAAAATAAGTAGAAGTAAACAATTGGAATCATAAAATGTTGCCTGTATAGTACTTTGTAATATGTTGGCACTGTAAGAAGGATGGCAATTGTGATAAAATTAGCAATATTAACAATAATAATAGCAGTACAGTAGCTAATAAATATACTTTAGCTAAAATCACCAATAAAAATATATTTTAAGTGAACTAAAAGTGTAGCTATCTGCTGAGGGAATTTGTTGTTTTGCTTGAGGGTTTAGTCATTACTGCTTTTATTAGCAGGCAGAAATGTCTTGCGCTTCTTGTCTGTATTGTTCAAAAGCTCTACAACTGTAATTAGGCAGCAGTTAAAGCAAAAACAAAACGTACCATTCAATATACAAGCTTATGGGATTCTATGCTGAGCTTCAATGAACACTGTTCTATAACACCTACAGCATGTGTATCTGAGTCATTAAAATGTAAAAAACAACAAATCACAAAAAAAAAAAAAAAAAAAACTGCTTTTATAAAAATACAATGTGTTAAGCTTCAGCATTCAGGATACAAAAGGAATAAAAATGCACATCATCCATCAACAGTGGGTTATATATCTGCCTTGCAATAGCCTTGTGGCCATAAACATGCCAATCAATGGATAGCATAATACAAAATTTTCTGAGTGACATTTCATGCTATATTCATAAGCTAACCTGCCTCATTCAACTTAGCGGAAAGAGAGAAGTTACAAGCTCACACTGGAAAGTTATTGAAATGTGACTGACATCTCAAAGGGTACCAGCCGAATACCATGACCCTGCTCTGAAACATTGCAAAGTTAATCAAAATTATGGATGTCTGGCGTCATAAAGACTTTCTTTACACTAAATCTTCTCATCCACTGTATAGAAAAGGTCATAATCTGCTTCAATTTCCTTCACATCGAAATGTTCTATCATTTATTTGCAGGTGCTACAGTCAAATAACTTCTATAACACACTCTCGGAAATGCCAAAGCTTTAAATATAGATTACATTGCAAAAGGTATCCTTGCCCAACCTCTAAAAAAAAACGCACTGGGCATTCTATAATGATTGTTCAACAGGTCCTCCTGTGACTTCGGGTTGTGTAATATATGGTTATTACCCAATAGTTCAGTTGCAG
>CM053027.1:454071669-454181720 GCA_028564925.1 Lithobates sylvaticus
CATGAAGGTATATACCAGGTGATCTTTCCAATTGGATAATTGTACATGACCCTGATAATAATGGCATGTCAGTGAGATTAAGAAGTCGAATAAAACTGTTCCCTTCTAAATTCTAGAAAAAAATCAGTGGTGCCTGTAAAAAATGTGGGTCCTTTTATGAGGGCCATTTGGGTTGATTTAATAAAGGAATAGTGCATGTTCACTTTGCAAAGAGATTTTTCACTTTTATTAGTGAATTGGGTGAAGCTAAATTGACCCAATCATGTGCAAAGAAAAATACTTTTTTTCATTTTGATTGGGTAAATGAAAATCAACTTTTCAAAGTGAACTTGCCCTACTCCTTTAGTAGATCAACCATGTTATCAGCCATTTTGTAGTATGTGACCATTTTTTGTGTGCATTGCTGAGTGCAGCTTAAAATGGAACTAAACCTGCCAACTTTACGGTTTCCCAACATAGTTACAATTAAGGCATGCCTTGATTGATAACTGTCACAGTTGCTAGTGTGCTTATGTTAGCTCTTAACTGAACTTTTGAGCGATCAAATGGCTGGTGCCATATATAATCACATGTGCCGCACCATGACAAATGCAGATCCAACAGAGACTATGATGGCAGCTTGCTTGGTAGTAAAAGATAGGAGGGTTTAGTGCCACTTAAAAATAACTACCCTTTATCTCCTGCTACTGGCTTAATCTGAACCTGTGACAAACCATATGTTAGTTGGACGTCTGCTAATGAGTATTACAATTAATGAACGCTTCATTTTGGGACTTTAGTTAAACTACAAGGGTGGTTTCAACTTATGCTAAAATGTCCAAGAAATGCTATTTAACTGTTTTATGTCTTAGTTGAATGTATTCATGTAATTTATTCATTTGGATATTCAATTTTTTGGATTGTACTCACTTATCTATGCTGGTCTACTCTGCATATGTTCCTTTTTTATTATAGCAGTTATTGTTTTAATTGTTCTCACATGTGTTAATTAAAGCTGTTTAAGGCCTGTGTCAATAGGATTTGGGTTTGTACCTATGGGCATACAGAATTCACTGACAGGAGCACCTGTTCCACAATTGAATGTATTCTGACCTCCATCGAACCTGCTTCAAGCTGTTTATGTATTCCTATTAACTTGTATAGGGAGGGAAGTAGTTCTGACACAAACAAAAGCCACCACAAAAGGCCCTTATCTACATTGCCTTGCAAAAGTATTCACCCCCTTAGCTTTTTACCTATTTTGTTACATTACAGCCTTTAGTTCAATGTTTCTTTTTCATCTGAATTATATGTGATGAATCAGAACATATTAATTTAAGTTGGTGAAGTAAAATTAGAAAAATATATACATAAACTACTATACTATACTATTTTTCAGAAATAAAAAAATGATAATTAGCATGTGCGTATGTAGTCACCCCCTTTGTTATGAAGCCCATAAAAAGCTCTGGTGCGACCAATTACCTTCAGAAGTCACATAGATAGTGAAAGGATGTCCACCTGTGTGCAATCTAAGTATCACATGATCTGTCATTACATATACACACCTTTTTGAAAGGTCCCAGAGGCTGCAACACCTAAGCAAGAGGCACCACTAACCAAACACTGCCATGAAGACCAAGGGACTCCGCAAACAAGTAAGGAACAATGTTGTTGAGAAGTATAAGCAGGGTTAGGTTATAAAAAAAAATCCAAATCGTTGATGATCCCTAGGAGCACCATCAAATCTATCATAACCAAATAGAAAGAACATGGCACAACAGCAAACCTGCCAAGAGACAGCAGCACACCAAAACTCATGGACCAGGCAAGGAGGGAGTATCTGTACATAGGACGACAATAAGCCGTATGCTCCATAGAGTTGGGCTTTATGGCAGAGTGGCCAGAAGAAAGCCATTACTTTCAACAAAAAACAAAATGGCATGTTTTGAGTTTGTGAAAAGGCATGTGGGAGACTCCCAAAATGTATGGAGGAAGATGCTCTGGTCTGATGAGACTAAAATTTAACTTTTTGGCCATCAATGAAAACACTATGTCTGGTGCAAACCCAACACATCACATCACCCAAAGAACACCATAATTTTTTTCAGCAGTCAGGACTGGGGAAATGGTCAGAGTTGAGGGAAAGAAGGATAGTGCTAAATACAGGGATATTCTTGAGCAAAACCTGTACCAACTTGTGTAGGCTAGGACAGAGGTTCACCTTCCAGCAGGATAATGACCCAAAATACACTGCTAAAGCAAAACTTGAGTGGTTTAAGGGGAAACATGTAATTGTGTTGACCTAGTCAAAGCCCAGACCTTAATCCAATAGAAAATCTGTGGTCAGACTTAAAGATTGCTGTTCACAAGCACAAACCCTCCAACTTGAAATAGCTGGAGCAGTTTTGCAAAGAGGAATGGGCAAAAATCCCAGTGGTAAGATGTGGCAAGCTCATAGAGACTTATCCAAAGTGACTTGGAGCTGTGATAGCCACAAAAGGTGGCTCTCCAAAGTATTGGCTTTAGGGGGGTGAATAGGTATGCACATTGACTTTTTCTGTTATTTTGTCCCATTTGTTGTTTGCTTGGAAGTTTTAGAAGCAGAACAAAGTGGGCCATCTTACTGAACCTGTCTACCACAACCCAGATAGTGGAACATCCCTGGGATGGAGGCAAGTCAGTGATAAAGTCCATAGATAAATGGGTCAAGGGACAGGTAGGTATTGGTAGAGGACGTAGGAGACCGGGGGCTTAGAGGTACTGCTTTTGCTTCTGGCACAAACTTCACAGGCCTGGACGAAGGCTAACACATCCTGCCTAATTGATGGTCACCAGAGGTTTGCGAGAGATAATCTCAAAAGTTTGTCTAAACCCCCGGATGCGCTGCATGTTTTGATGCATGTACCTGCTGCAAAACCTGCAAACGAAGAGCCAGGGGCACAAAAAGCATACCAGAGGGAGTGGAGGGAGGGGCTTCAGCCTGTGCAGGTAACAAGGCCTCAGAGGAAATGGGTTGTGGAGGAAGTGGAGGAGGAGACTCTGATAAAAAGCTGCGAGACAAAAACTTAATGTTTTTTGGCCCTGGTAAATAAGAAATTGTGAAGTCAAATCTGGAGAAGAACAATGACCACCTGGCTTGACGTGAGTTCAGTCTTTTAGCAGAACGGATGTATTCAAGGTTTTTGTGGTCAGTCAGAACTATGAATTGATAGCGAGCCCCTCCAGCCAATGTCTCCATTCTTCCAATACTAACTTTATGGCTAAAAGTTCTCTGTTGCCTATATCATAATTGTGCTCTGCTTGGGAATATTTACAGGACAGGAAGGCACAGGGGTGGATGGCCGCATTTACAGGATGCATCTACCTCCACAATAAAAGGCAGATCAGGAACAGGATGATGTAGAATTGGTGCAGAGGTAAAGGCTTTCTTCAACTGAGTGAAGGCTTCCTGGGATTCAGTAGTCCATTTAAACTTAGTCTGAGTCTTCCTGGTGAGAGAGGTGATGGGATGTGCAATGGTGGTGAATTTCCGATTTTTTCTGAAATTTGCACTGTCTTTATATACGGCTTCTAGATAAATACAGTTCAGTTCTGTTCATTATTGTTAATCAAAATTCTGCTGATGTTTAACCATATCTCTCAGAGTAAAGTTAATGCCTTATTAATTGTTTGTATTAGTACACTTGCTAATCATTTCTTCTTTTAGACTATGCTTGGCCTAATAAATTCTTTGGAATCCTTCAAGGTGTGTTAGTAAGTGCTAGGTGAGTGATATGTGTTATCGTCAGGTGTGCAGAAAAATCACAAAACAATTCAGCAGCTCCTCTGGGGGCAGTGCTACATAAGTATAATGGTATTTTTTTAACAGGTGTATTTCATACCCACTAATAATAGCTTTGTGAAGGGGAGAATGCCTGGGCATTTTAAGTGGACCTTGTATTTTACTGTAAGGTTCTGCTTTAACAATCATCTAGGGTGTTAGCTATAGGATCTTAAAGTAGAAAGACAGAAGGCTACAGAAAGTTGGTTTTGATGAGGAACCATATCTCTTACTTTTGGTCTGAACAGTTTAAATGAGGATACTAAGGCTCTTTGCTGATTGTGTTCCTTGTGGTTACATATGCAAGGCTAGTTGAAACCTAACATTTGCTTCATGTTTCTTTTTATTACGCTGCCTTTGATTTATGTTTCAGATGTTAGTACCTCTCATCTTTAATTTATAGGATTTGCTTCCCATGTAACCTATTTTAAATGCATCTGTACTATTACTAGAGGTCTGATATCAACAAGAACGTTATTAAAGCAAATCAATCATTGATAGATTGCACAATCGTATTTGCATTTTACATATCCTAAGTATGGTAGTGTTGTGTTTTATGGAGTAAGGAATTAAGATGAATGATACTCAAAAGGATGAACGTTAGCAAACGTAGCACGTAACACAGTTAGCGTTATTTCCTGTGCATTTCATGGTACATTTCACAGGGGCTAACTTTTATTTTAAAGCATATAAAAACATATTAAGCAGTGAAATAAAAAAATAGGTAGAGTTCAAGAATAAGCATACAAACTTAGAAATTATTTGGTAAAATGAGTAGTGTTGCACTGAAAATTCTGGTTAATACTATGTTTATATAAGTTTTTCTTGTCCTTTCACTGGTCCTTTTACTGTGTTGACAGTCAATGGTAAACTGAAAACAGACTGTAAAGGAAATAATAAGATACAATAGTTTAAAGGAGATACTTTCGAAAACTTTGATCGACAACAGTTTTATCTAGATAGCTGTAAGCCATGACTTAGCACAGGTTCAATTTTGAATGGAACTTAGTCAGTCACACAGCACACAGTAAAATAATCAAGAGAAAATGTTATGATTACATCATGTTTTCTGCTGGTTCCCAAGGCTTTAGAGAATTGAGTTTATTCTAAAAAATGATGTGCTGAAAGTAGCCAGCAGCTGTCCACAGAGGAATAATGACAATTGTAACTAGGAGATCCATGCAGGCCAGCCTTCCGGCAGATAAGTTGGACCGTATCAGGACGGTTCTGCAAGAGTTCACCGGGGGGGGGGATGTACTCAGAAGCAACTTCAGTCTCTCCTCGGGATGCTGAACTTTGAGCACTTTCCTACACGCAGGACCCAGACCAGGTCATTAGGCTGGATTCTGCAGCCAGGGCAGATCTGGCCATGTGGGAGCACTTTCTTAGTGATTGGAACGGTGTGTCCCTGTTTATCCCAGTCGTGTCCACGCAGTCACCACAGGTGGTGACCGACGCGGCGGCATCCACAGGATGCGCCGCCATTTTTGGCCATTTGTGGTTCGCCGCCCCGTGGCCTCCTCAAGCACTAGCCACACCGGGCTTTACTACCACGTCAGGCCCCTCTTTGAGCTCTTCCCTATTGTAGCAGCCGCCCACCTATGGGGCATTGGTCTGACAGACGGTGGCTTTTCTCGACAGACAATCAAAGCCACAGCCGAGATCATCAGCAAGGGCAGGTCTAAGTCCAGGCCCGTCATGTCCTTCCTCCGCAGACTGGTCCAGCTATCCCTACAGCATCAGTTCAATGTGTACTGCTCCTTCATTCCAGGGAAGTTCAACGCAGCAGCGGACGCACTCTCCCGTTTTAACTTTATTTCTTTCTTTGAACAGGTGCCAGGAGCCTGCCGTCATTCAGCCACTATCCCGGATTGGTCACAACTGACCTTGGACTAGCCCCACATCCTACACATAACTAGGAGATCAAGGGGATGTCTGACATCCTGGATAGAGTACCGTCCTGCAGGCTGCGATACACATGGCGTTTTACGGGTTTTCTGCGGCCCAGCGAGTTCACTCGCAGCCACCCAGCCGGTCCAGTCTTGCGTAGAAATAATTCATGTGTTGAAGCCTTGAGCCTCTAATAAATAATTATCCCCTACCTGAAGTTTTTGCCCCCTTATTTTGGCGTACCATACGGTAGACCAAGGCACACTTTCAGGTCTATTTCATGTTGGTGAGTTTTGTGTTGTCCCTATGTGTCATCGTTACTCATGTCGTCCGTAGGGCTCTAGACCATAAATTGGAAGGCCGGGTACCGGCCTGAAGTTATGGGAGGAGCCCGGAGGGTATTTAAGCAGCCCAAAGGCCGCCGGTCTTTGTCGGTTTCCTGTGCGTGATACCCGCCCACCCTCCCCTTTTAAAACCTCTTCTAAGTATTCTTACCCCAGACTGAATACTCATTCCACATTCCATAACTACTTCTTATCATTCTTTATCTAGGGTATGCCCCCTTATTTTGGCGTACCATACGGTAGACCAAGGCACACTTTCAGGTCTATTTCATGTTGGTGAGTTTTGTGTTGTCCCTATGTGTCATCGTTACTCATGTCGTCCGTAGGGCTCTAGACCATAAATACTATGTTTTAATGTAAACATTTGTCAGTAAATCAATAGGGGTTTTGCTATATATGTTTGTTGGAATGTAATAGCTGTTAGTAGAGTTCTCCTTTAGGTTATAGCTAGTGTCCAGCTTGTTGGTGCTAAACTGTTGTTTTATGAGCGAACAGATATAGTATTACTCATGTAAGGTCATCCTTACAGTATTTAGAATTTAAAGCTTACTGCAGTCAGTCAACCTGTAAAAATATTGATAAAAGATTACCACATTCAATTATATGTATATCCCAACTTTTTTATAGTTTTGGATAGAATAGAAACTCTGTCAAATGTTATTGCTGTGTGAGTTCCTTCTAGGGGGAGTCACCCTGTGAATGGGTAAACATTACCATTGAGACATAAAAGAATAAATAAAATACAACATTTTAGAGTTGTCACCAAAAAAAGAGCTGAAGGTCAATCTTCAAATGGAAACACGTCTTCTAGTGGCTAGTATCTGAGAGGTGAATTCCTCATACTTAGTAGAGATACTGGAGCTGATCTGGAGCAAAGGGTTGTTTATACATATACAGTAGTATCTACCAGTGGTCCAGTATAAGTGAGCACACCGGCACTGATAGTTCAGGAACAATGTTACATGGACACATCACAAATCTATTATATGCAATTCTCCCTGGCCAATGGCCACCTCACCCCTATCAACTGTTTCTCCTTGACCATGTCCTTGCCATTCACGCCGCTTCCCCTCTCCCCCTATCAGACTACTCCTCTCCGAGTCTTCTCACCCCAGTCTTTCCTACCCCTGTTTCCCCCAGTCAGATCATTCCCAGCCACCTGTATCCCTGTCCGACTGCTCTTCTATTAACCACTTCAGCCCCGGAAGATTTGACACCTAACATACACAACAGATTGCTGGTATTAATGGGTTTGTTTATCTTCTGACCCATTCATAATTTATTGATGGGTTTTAGGGTAAACAAAGACATTCATGTGCATGTCAGCAGGTGAACTAATGCCAATGGTGACTATACACTGTACTCACTTCACAGCAGAGTGCATGTTAAGAAAACAAAGTTATGAAAAAGTTTATAAAATATTTTTTTGTTAAAAATAGATATCTGTATTATGTCTCCTCACTAGGTATATTTTTTGGTATAATTTTTTCTGTAAGCACAAAAAGCCACTTTAAAAAAAATTAAGATACATTTGCACAAGCATGTGTTAAAAAGGCAAAGTTGCTATTTTTTACCCCTTTTAGTATTTTTTTTTCTTGCCAATTAACTGTCACTAATGACAACACATATACCAATTAACATGCAAAAACAACACAAGGAATTGTTTTAACTATCTCGGGTACATTGCTATGGCCTCTTAAGTGATTTTTGTATATTTTTGCTTAATACTCTCCCTTGTACCTATAAAATGAAAAATAAAAAAAAGCAGCTTTCACTGCAACACTCACTTTAACCAAGGTGCTGTTCACCCAGTGTTGTTTGTCTTCTAGATTGAATGAGTGTACAAGGCTGTAATGGACATACCCCTAGGGATGCATTAGCAAATTTAAAAAAACAAAACTATCATGTGGCCCTGTGGACACGTTGGGGGCTGCACTTTCTAAATTAACCACCACTGTTTTACAGAAAAAATATGGAAGGTTGGTATATCTATTCTTGGTAATGCTGCATTTAAAGGATCTTTATTAAAGAAATGTTGGTTGTGGGTAGGGATGAGCTCTGTGTTCGGTGAATCCAGAACTTTGTGGGCCGTTCGCAACATATTCGTGTGGTGCCAACGGCCCACAATGCACTGTGCCATCGCAGTGCATTGCTGGCTGATGATTGGCCAAGCATGCACTGTGACCCCGCATGCTTGGCCAATCACAGCGCCGGCAGCGAGGAGAGCCATAATTGGCCACAGGCAGGATGCCTATGGCCAATTATAGCTCAGGGGGGTTTAGTACACACCCCACACTACATAAGGCCGCCAGCGCAGCGGCCTTGTGTAGTGTGTTGGCGTGCAGGGAGAGAGCAGGATAGGCAGGGACAGTGTCATCTTTTCGTGTTAACCTAGCACAGTTACAGTGGGTGTAGTGTGCCTCCTGCACAGTATACACCTGAAGCTACCCCTTATTGCTGGTGTTGTTCTGTTGTGTAACACAGGCATCTGCAGCAGTTACAGTGGGTGTAGGTGCCATTTTTTGAATTGATCTATGTCCCCTGGGGCAGGAGCCGGGTCCCCAAACCCTTTTTAGGACAATATCTTTCATATTAGCCTTTAAAGTCTCATCTTCGAGTCCCATAGACTTTAATAGGGTTCTAAAGTCCGCGCAAATTTTCGGTCCGTTCAAAGGTTCTGGTGTGAACCGAACCAGGGGGTGTTCGGCTCACCCCTAGTTGTGGATATAAACAATAATAATGCATTTCATTATTTTAAATTGCAAGAAGATTTGCTACTGTGGGCTACACATTTGCACACAGTTGTGTGCCATACAAAAAAGATTGATCATTTTGAAATTCCATAAAAAGTTGATAAGAACATAACTACGGATTTTTTTTTCCAGAACTGCATTTCAGTATGTTAAAAAGTTCAGTTAAAGTGTTAGTAAACAAACATTATCCTATACATTTGGATGGTGCTGCATTCATTCACTGCCATCCTTGAAATAACTGACATGACAATGTGTCTTTTTTCCAAGCATCGTCTTTTTCTAAGTTGGATTATTTTGATATTTCCTTTGTCAGTGTAAGCCATTACTTGTATTCTTTTATCTAAGAAAAGGGAGATGTTAGGAGACAAATTTGTCAGCAGACAAAACTTAAAATGCATGCTGTTTGTATTTCTAGTGTTGCCCTGGAGTGATCTGGTGCTTTTTATTCCTAAAGCATTTTTTTCTTTTTTACCAATTCTTTACTTTCTCTATCAATACTGGAGGGTTAAAACATTCATAAAGAATAAGATGACAAGTCTTAGTTTACTGCCCCTGAGAATGTTTTGAGCGAAACAAACAAACCTTACTTCACAGTAAAAGTCAGAAAAAGCTTTTATTTCTTTAAAACCCATTTATGCTGAAATTCAGCATAGCAATAATAAAAACAATCATCATCATCAGGTTTTTAGGTTCATGTTCACTGCTATCATAGCTGTAGATTTGCTCAGGAGATTTTTTTTTCTCTTACCATAATTCACTTTCTATTACCATAATGCCTTTGAACTATTACCAGATTTGGAGGAGCAAATAAAGGGGGATTTTGGATAAGCCATCCCCTTCACTATAAAAAAGGGGGCACAGAGAAGCCGTAGTGTCAGTGACTTGAAAGCTGTAGTAGGGAAAGCAGAGAGAATGATCACAAACTGCATACTGAGAGCATAGGGTCAGTTAGGAAACTGTACTTTAATTCTGATTGCTAGGTCTATTAGAAATGAACCTTTATTCTTATTATTGGGGTGTTTCATTTTATTGTGTGGTTGATTTGAGGTCAGTCGTCACTATTAAGCCGATGTCTCATCCATGTTTTTTTTTTTTATTATTAACAAAAAGTGGGGGCGTGTTTCAGAGGTCATATTTTGTTTTGTTTTTTCTGGATAGGGACTATTTTTAAAGTGTGGTGTAAAGCACATCCTTTACTTGTTAATGACCATCTGTTCTTTAACTACTTCTCGACCACACTATACCCAAAAGACAGCTACAGCGTGGTCATCCAGTTCTGGGAGGGTATCCATGAACGTCCTCTTAAAACACTGCCTTCCACCTCACCCCCTGGGGTGCACATCTGACACACTCTGTAACTGGTGTGTCCTTCGGACACAGCTGATCACAGATTGTGGTAAAAGGCCAATCACAGCAGTCCTTTCTTGCCACTCTGTGTCTGTGTGGGGAAAAGGAGAAATAGTAACTGGCAAGCCTGTCAGCACATTGTTATTACTGAAAATTAGGGCACTGATCATCAGTGCCCTGATTATCAATGCAGCCCCATCAGTGCCAATCAGTGCCCATAAGTGCAGCCTGTCAGTGCCCACCAATGCAGCCTATCAGTGCATCCTATCAGTGCCCATCAGTGCCACCTATAAGTACCTTCTAATCAGTGCAGTGCTGCATTTCAGTGCCCATCAGTGTTACTTATCAGTGCCAATCAGTGCTGCCTATAAGTGCCAAGCAGTGCCACCTATCAGTGCAGCCTTATCAGTGCCTCCTCATCAGTGTCCATCAGTGCAGCCTATCAGTGCCCATCAGTGCAACCTCATCAGCACACATCAGTGAAGAAGACAAATTACTTATTTACAAAAATGTACAGTATAATAGAATCGAAGAAAACTTTTTCATTTGTTTAGCAACAAGTTATGATTGAAAAGCACCAACAGAAAGTTCTATTGATCTGAAAAAGTGATAAGATTTTATATGGATACAGTGTTGCATGATAGCACAATTGTTATTCAAAGCGCACACTGAAAGGTGAAAATTGGCCTGGGCAGGAAGGGGTGAAAGTGCCCAGTATTGAAGTGGTTAAACTACCTTCTATAGGCAGAATGGCATTGCATCAGTTGAAATAAAAGAAAAGAGCATCTAAACCTCCTCCCATCCGTGTAGACAAAATAAAAATCAGATATAAAGCCGTTAGCCCCCGTACACACGGTCGGAAATTTCGACCACAAAATCCGTCTGATTTTTTCCGCCGGATTTTGTCCGACACTGGTGTTGCATAGACACAGTCGGACAAAGTTGTCAGAAAATTTGATCATTCTGAACGTGGTGACGTTTGTTGCGTACGACGGAACTACGTAGAGGCTAGTAGCCAATAGCTTTGGTCTCGTAATTTGATCTGAGCATGTGTGGCACTTTGTCTGTTGGAATTCTCGACACACGATCGGACAAAGTCCGATCGGATTTTGTTGTTGTAAAATTTGAGATCCTGCTCTCAAATTTCTTCTGTCTGATATTCCGACAGAAAAAGTCCGATGAAGCCCACACACGGGCGGATTTTCCGACAACATGGTCCGAACTGACATTTTTCGTCGTAATTTCCGACCGTGTGTACGGGGCATAAGGCCTATTATCACTGAATACAATTTGCTTTCTCAATGTGTCAACATTCACGCAAAATTTATGAATAATACCTGTAATGTTTTTAATATATGTGTAAGTCAGTTTCTATTTGTCGCCCAGGGAAATGCAACAAATAGAAACTGACATATTACAAACATTATGGGTATTATTTGTTAGTTTTGCATGAATGATTAAACATTTGCAAAGTGAATTTTTTATACATAGACCCCGTAGTTTCTAGTACATTTTACCAATTATCCCGGATTATAAAATTGTCCTGCTACTGGCCAATTTTTAACCTATATCCTCTGTATTATATTCATTCTTGTAGTAAAACACCAGGCTATGCCCTTTGTCACTAACAAATTTAGGTCTTGCCTTGCTGTTTAAAATTGGTAAAATTGGTAAAGCAGACCTATTACCATTTGATGGAAACGCATGGAAAACGCATGGCTACTAGTACTACCTGAAAAAAGCCTCCTTTCAAACTGAAAGTAATCAAATTCAGGTGATACTGCAGTATGTATACAAAGTTGATTGTAAAAGAAAATAAAAATAAAAATTTTCTTATCCCGACCCTTTCTATACAAGCATAAATACTAACACGCTGTATGTTCCTGTCTATCTGCAGTTCTCCATTTTGACATTACCTTAAATGAGCATATTCTGAGTTGTCCTGCTGCATAAATCCCATCCATACCTTTAACAGCTTTGGAAAAAACATATGCTCTAAGCACTCCCAAACAAACACTTTGCCTTCATCTTTTAAGGCAGTATTAACTCTGCATTGTACTTGATTATGTAATTGTACAATCAAAGCCCAAAGACCCTAATAGAAGATGCTTTGGGGGGCTGGTCATATAGAAGGAGGGAGCGTGCCAGGGCGAGGAATATGGAAAGTAACACACCTTATTTCTCATCCCCTAGAGTTAAAGTAGAACTATAGGCAAAACTTTTTTTTCATTTTGGATAGAGCAAGGGAGGGTTATAACCCCTGTCAGATTTTTTTCGCCATCTGTGTCCCATTATTGAGATTTCCCTTCACTTCCTGTCCCATAGCCAAAAAGGAAGTGAGACGAAATCCCTACAAATTAAGGGATTTCCTTTGGGACCCCCAGTTTACCAGAACTAGTGTCCCCATTGGAATATTTCCCCTCTATTACTTTTTTGGGGACAATCCAAAATTTGGGTTTTTCTTTTACTTTCACTTTCAATTAAGGTGGTAAACAGAACAATTGAGAGGGTGAATCTCCTTAACAGGGATACAGACAGCAATGAAAACTGGCAGGTGTTCTAATCCCTATGCACTCTATCCAAAACTAAAAAAAAGGTTTGCCTTTAATTATACTTTAACAACCATTTAACCCTTGCGGTGCCCCAAAAAGTTGGGCTTTAAAAATATCCTTAAAATTAACCCTAACACTAACACGTAACCTGACATATAAAGGAGTCTAACATCCAGTTGACCTAACTACAGTGCCTTGCAAAAGTATTCACCCCCTTGGCATTTTTCGTGTTTTGTTGCCTCACAGCCTGGAATTAACATAGATTGTTTGAGGATTTGCATCATTTAATTTAAAGAACATGCCCACAACTTTGAAGATTTTTTTTTTTTATTGTGAAGCAAACAACAAATAGGACAAAATAACAGAAAAAGTCAATGTGCATAACTAGTCACCCCCCTAAAGTCAATACTTTGTAGAGCCACCTTTTGTGGCTATCACAGCTCAAAGTCACTTTGGATGAGTCTCTATGAGCTTGCCACATCTTACCACTGGGATTTTAGCCCATTCCTCCCTGCAAAACTGCCCAGCTCCTTCAAGTTGGATGGTTTGCGCTTGTGAACAACAATCTTTAAGTCTGACCACAGATTTTCTATTGGATTGAGGTCTGGGCTTTGACTAGGCCATTCCAACACATTTATATGTTTCCCCTTAAGTGTTGCTTTAGCAGTGTGTTTGGGGTCTTTGTCCTGCTGGAAGGTGAACCTCTGTCCTAGCCTCAAATCACACACAGAGTGGTACAGGTTTTGCTAAAAAATATTCCTCTATTTTGCACCATCCATCTTTCCCTCAACTCTGACCAGTTTCCCAGTCCCGACTGTTGAAAAACATCCCCACAGCATGATGCTGCCACCACCACGTTTCACTGTGGGGATGGTGTTCTTTGGATGATGTGATATGTTGGGTTTGCACCAGACAAAGCATTTTCTTTGATGGCCAAAAAGTAAAATTTTAGTCTCATCAGACCACAGCACCTTCCTCCGTACATTTTGGGAGTCTCCCACATGCCTTTTCGCAAACTCAAAATGTACCATTTTGCTTTTTGCTGAAAGAAATGGCTTCCTTCTGGCCACTCTGCCATAAAGCCCAACTCTATGGAGCGCATGGCTTATTGTCGTCCTATGTACAGATACTCCAGTCTCTGCTTTGGAACTCTGCCTCAAGGGTTACCTTAGGCCTCTGTACTGCCTCTCTGATTAATGCATTCCTTGCCCCGTCCATGAGTTTTGGTGTGTGGCCTTCTCTTGGCAGGTTTGCTGTTGTGCCATGTTCTTTCCATTTGGTTATGATAGATTTGATGGTAATCCTAGGGATCATCAAAGATTTGGATTTTTTTTATAACCTAACCCTGACAATCCCGTACTTCTCAACAGCATTGTCCCTTACTTGTTTGGAGAGTTCCTTGGTCTTCATGGCAGTGTTTGGTTAGTGGTGCCTCTTGCTTAGCTGTTTCAACCTCTGGGGCCTTTTTAAAATGGTGTGTATATGTAATGACAGATCATTTGACACTTAGATTGCACACAGGTGGACATCATTTCACTAATTATGTGACTTCTGAAGGTAATTGGTTGCACCAGAGCTTTTTCTGGGCTTCATAACAAAGGGGGTGAATACATACGTACATGCCAATTATCAGTATTTTATTTCTGAAAAATAGTTTTATGTATATATTATTCTAATTTTACTTCACCAACTTAGACTATTGTGTTCTGATCCATCACATATAATTCAGATTAAATAAACATTGAACTAAAGGCTGTAATGCAACAAAATAGGTAAAAAGCCAGGGGGTGTATACTTTTGCAAGGCACTATAAGCCATATTTAACTAAACTGCTTCGTATGAGCCTGTCCAATACCAGGATACTCTGTTCTAATAGCAAGCAGTCTCATGCAGAATTCACGCAGCAATGTGATTTTAAAATTCTGCCTTTTTTACCAGGGACTGGTCAAAGTTGAATTCATGTATGGGCAGGCTGGTTCTACAGAAGTCCATTTATTGAGCAACTTCTGTAGAACCAGCCTGTTAGAAAATTTTCTCTCAATCATCACCGCCAGCTATCCAGCGGTGCAGAGCAGTGTATTCTGATGGCAAAGGTCTCCCTGCTGTCAGAATGGGATTCCTCCATCCACATCGAATGTGTGGATGGGGGAATTGAGTCCTTTTCTTTTATTCAACCCACTGGTTGAAAAAAAAAAAAAGACTCATGTATGACCCATCTTATCTGGTCTGAAAATAGCATTGAAAGCATGTTGGTATATTAGCTTTGGTGCCTTGGTGAACTGAGACCTTCAAGTGAAACCAGCAGTAACTCTACAAGTCTGAATGAATAAATACCTTGAATGTGTACAGCAGCATTGTAAAGGGGGTTAACATGCTGTCATGTAATGTAGCCTGTTCCTTTAATGTATAATTACTCCTTTTCTCTAAGATGGGAATAATATCATTAAAACTATGCATATTATGATATTGACGGATGTTTAGCTCATGTGTTGGATGCATTTTTGTGCCAATTCCAACTATGTTCAAATGCTGGGCAGCCTACTTTATTTTAAAAGGAAAAGCAAAGTCCAACACAAAGTTAGGGTCTCAGCTTCACAAAGCAAAACAGAAACTGAAAATGACAAACCACTTGGCTCCCTCTTCAGCAGCACCACTCTTCTTATCATGTAACTTCAGACCTAGCTCTCTGCCTCTTGGCTCACTCAGCATTGTGATACAGCACCTCACTGCATTAGTCCACTACTGACCTCTAGATAGGATTCTCCTAACACCTTTGGCTCTCTAACTCTTCCAAACGTTTATAGACTCTCTCCAGCCTCCGGGACTTATTAGCCACTTCAGATTTCTGATTTGTCACAGACTTGCACAGCTGTCGTGGCTCTCCCATTTCTGTGACAAGGAACCCCTCCAACATGGGGTGCAGTCTTCAACAGGAACACACTTCCCTCCTGGATGGAGCACACAATTCTTTCCTGACAAGGCTCTGTCTCCAAAATGTGAGCTCTGAGCTATGCTGAGGCTTGCCTTATAATAAGCCTGCACACCTGCAGACTCACACAGCATGCAGGTCTCCAGGAAGACCCAGACAGTGGATTGAAGGTTTTAATCCTTCCAAGACAATTTAAAACCTTCAAGATTCAGACAAAACTGACAAGCCAGACTTCTCCATTCAAACAAAATGCTTTGGAGCTTCTGGAGCTTCACACTCTGCCTTGATTTGAATCCTGTGGGCATTTTTCCTATGTTTACACTGTGGTAGGGCCTACCAATGTCACATATGGTGGTACAGTAGAAGTGATTTAGCTTCATTAGGTAACTGTAACAACTGGGAGGCTGCCAACCTAAAAACAGTAGCAGTTGGTGGGACTATCTGGTAGAGGAGAGTTCTGCTGGAACACAATTAGTGGGACAGTTAGCAGTTTAATGACACTCTTAAAGTTGAGAAATCAGTGTCTTAGCAGCACCTCAGTGAGTGGAGATGAACCAGTAGGAAAATATATGGGACTTTCGCGCTGACAGTCTGAGTCATATTTAAAGTGGTTGTAAACCCATTACAACCACATTAACCTACAGGTAAGCCTTAATCTTGGCTTACCTGGTGCAAGAAATATCTCCCAAACCTAAAAGGTTTAGGAGATGTTTACAGAAATAGGAGCACGTAGACATCGGGCGCAGGCGCACTGAACATGCCGTTTCTAACGTTGAACATGCCGCTAGTGACAGCACCAGTGCGCATGCGTGGGCGTGACATCATCACTGCGGAGGAGCGATACTGGGAAGACAGGCCGAGTCAACATGTCAGCAACAGAGGAGGTGAACGAGGGTCGCTTCGGGGGGGCTTTAAACTCAGGTAAGTAATTCATAATGAGCTAGTATGCTATGCATACTAGCTCATTATGCCTTTGCCTTGCAGGGTGTCTTTTTTTTTTTTATAGAGGCTTTACTTTACTTTTTTTACTTTAAGTCAGAGGGGATTAGTTGAAACAGTATTAAACACAAAGGCAAACATTTATTGAATTGTAGTCTACCAATTCTTAGATGTGGTGGCTGCATTAGTTTTCTCTTTTTAGGCTTTCTTTCTTTTATCTTCACCTGATGATCCAGCCAATATTCCCATTGTTTTTCAACAGAACAAGCTGTCCTGCTGATGTAGTATTTTGGGACAAACCATTTAACACTGACAGGGATGCTTACAATGATCAACTTTTATTTAAAAAAAATAGTAAATCCTTTATCCCAAAACGAAAAAAAAAAAATTGCTGTAACTGCATCAATATGTTAGTGTATCTAAATATGCTAGTACATCTAAACACTCCCCTCCCGTCAAACTGACAATGCTGCTATCCAAATGTGTCTCTGTTTTTTCATCTGAGTAACTGGCCAGATCACCAGGTGAAAACAGAGGGATAAAACCTAAAAAAAAAAGAAAATGAATGCATCCACCATATCCAATAATTGGTAAGTTTTAGTATATTACATTTTGGGTTTTGGGTTTAATACCGTTTTAAAATTAAAAATGATTTAACCCAACAACAAAAATACAAAATATTGCAGTTTAGCACTCCTTATATGCGGGAGGTTCATTTGTTTTCTTTTTTTTAAGGCTTTTTTTCTTTTATTTTTATCTGGTCGACCTGCCAGTAACACACATCCTGCCCCATGGTAATAACACTAATGTGCCATACTATATCTATGGATGAGCAGTATTATCACCCAAGAACTGGAAATCAGGAAGTGTGTTAGGACCACAGACTTCCTTCTTCTCTCCTCTTCTCCATAACATGGGGTTAGAGGAGAACCATAGGCATGCCCACGGGGTGTGCCAGGTGTGCCCAGGCACACCCTAATCATCCCTGTGCTCTGTCTGTGTTTCACACCTTTTGTTAGTGCTGACTGCCTGCAAAATGTCTGTCCTGTCCCTGTGTAACTCAGTCACCACCAACCACTGGGGTCGTGTCCGGCCGGCAAAAACAGCTGTGCTATGAGTGGGAGGTGATTAAGTAGGGAACTAGGACCACAGACGCGGAGTAACCCAGCCGCATTTTCCGATGCAGCTTCTATAGTTCCGGCTGCAGGTCCCACCGTCACCGGCAGGCAATGGGCAAATGATGCACCAAAAATATATATATATAAGTACATACTTTTTTTGCTGACAAGCCAGGGATCATATAGCTTTGAATTATATTATATGTACTATAATATTACATATAATACAATTCAAAACTATCTGAACCCTGGCTTGTCAGTAAAAAAGTGTGTATTTATTTTTTTTATATATATATATATATATATATATATATATATATATATACTACATGTCTTTGGTATAAAAAAAAATCCCAAGTGTATATTAACCACTTCCCAAATACCCACAGCCCCAATATATGGCGGACGGGAAGCAGTGCCAAATCTGGGTTAACGTACGTCAGCCCACATTGGAGCAGTGGCGGCCTGTGCTCCAAATTTTTTGAAAAGAAACATAAATCGCAGCCACTGTGCCCATCAAACGCAGCTACTGTGTCCCTCAGTTGCTTCCACTGTGCCATCAAACGCAGCCACTGTGCCCATCAAACGCAGCCACTGTGCCATCAAACGCAGCCACTGTGCCCATCAAAAACAGCCACTGTGCCCATCAAACGCAGCCACTGTGACATCAATTGCCACCACTGTGCCATCAAATGCAGCCACTGTGCCATCAATTGCCGCCACTGTGCCATCAAACGCAGCCACTGTACCCATAAATTGCTGCCACTGTGCCATCAAATGCAGCTACTGTACCCATAAAATGCTGCAAGTGTGCCCATCAATTGCTGTCACTGTGCCCATCAATTTCTGCCAGTGTGCCCATCAATTGCCACTATTGTGCCCATCAATTGCTGCCAGTGTGCCCATCAATTGCTGACACTGTGCCCATCAATTGCTGCCAGTGTGCACATCAATAAAAAAAATGTGCATTTATTATTTTTTGTTGCAGAAGCCTGGAAAGCATTGCACCAGCGATCAGCAGATCACTGATGCCATGCAGGTCTCATGCACACTGTCGGTGTATCGGCTTACCCGTGAGGGTAAGCCGATACTCCCTGACAGCCTACCATTAAAGTTCATGTGCGTGTAAAGGCAGGCGTCCCAATACTTTTAGCAATATAGTGTAGATATATATATATATATATATATATATATATATATATATATATATATACGCATGTGTGTTTGAGCTTTGGGGTCGGGGTGCACACCCTAATGCATAAGGCTGCGCACGCCTATGAAGAGGACAATGCTAACTAACAAGATTGAACCACAGGTAGAGTGCTGACAAGATTTCTGTTAGGGTTAACTAGTATTTTTTGCATTTAGACATTTAACATTGCTAGGGTTTACAGGACAGATACTGCACAGAGGCTGGAGACAAATAGCAAGCCCATGTGTGTCTAGGCCCAGAAAGTGGAAGTACCATATGGAAGGACCTCCAGTCAAATGACTATGCCTAGTTATTGTCTATTAAGGTTTTGCCTGGGAAAATAATGCTGGATGGTTGAAGTCATCCAAATCTGCAGATAGGAGGATATATTTACTTTCTTCCAGTATTTATTTACTCAGACTGTATATTGTAATTGTCTGGTAAGTGGATGGGTTAAGAATACAAAGACACCTTTATTTACATGATTGTGTCATCCTTGACCTTAAATTTTGCCTAAACAATGATGGTGCCTAAACAATGATGGGCACGGTCACCTGAAAAGAAAGGAAGATAAAGGCGTTTTTAACAGTAGCATGATTCCTATGAGAGGAAATAAATACCTGAAAGTGTCACATACATACATATCGTGCTTAGCATGTATGCGCCTTTTATGAAAAATATGCATGTTTGTATGTTCAATAAAAGCAAGCATGGTGAATAAAGGAGCTACAAAAATGTGGAAAATAAGTAGAAGTAAACAATTGGAATCATAAAATGTTGCCTGTATAGTACTTTGTAATATGTTGGCACTGTATAAAGGATGGCAATTGTGATAAAATTAGCAATATTAACAATAATAATAGCAGTACAGTAGCTAATAAATATACTTTAGCTAAAATCACCAATAAAAATATATTTTAAGTGAACTAAAAGTGTAGCTATCTGCTGAGGGAATTTGTTGTTTTGCTTGAGGGTTTAGTCATTACTGCTTTTATTAGCAGGCAGAAATGTCTTGCGCTTCTTGTCTGTATTGTTCAAAAGCTCTACAACTGTAATTAGGCAGCAGTTAAAGCAAAAACAAAACGTACCATTCAATATACAAGCTTATGGGATTCTATGCTGAGCTTCAATGAACACTGTTCTATAACACCTACAGCATGTGTATCTGAGTCATTAAAATGTAAAAAACAACAAATCACAAAAAAAAAAAAAAAAAAACTGCTTTTATAAAAATACAATGTGTTAAGCTTCAGCATTCAGGATACAAAAGGAATAAAAATGCACATCATCCATCAACAGTGGGTTATATATCTGCCTTGCAATAGCCTTGTGGCCATAAACATGCCAATCAATGGATAGCATAATACAAAATTTTCTGAGTGACATTTCATGCTATATTCATAAGCTAACCTGCCTCATTCAACTTAGCGGAAAGAGAGAAGTTACAAGCTCACACTGGAAAGTTATTGAAATGTGACTGACATCTCAAAGGGTACCAGCCGAATACCATGACCCTGCTCTGAAACATTGCAAAGTTAATCAAAATTATGGATGTCTGGCGTCATAAAGACTTTCTTTACACTAAATCTTCTCATCCACTGTATAGAAAAGGTCATAATCTGCTTCAATTTCCTTCACATCGAAATGTTCTATCATTTATTTGCAGGTGCTACAGTCAAATAACTTCTATAACACACTCTCGGAAATGCCAAAGCTTTAAATATAGATTACATTGCAAAAGGTATCCTTGCCCAACCTCTAAAAAAAAAACGCACTGGGCATTCTATAATGATTGTTCAACAGGTCCTCCTGTGACTTCGGGTTGTGTAATATATGGTTATTACCCAATAGTTCAGTTGCAGGATTTGGAAAGTGGAGGATGTCTAATTGTACTAGAACATATAATTGTTACTTATGTACAGTATAGTCTTACACCATTATAAAATAAAGATGCTGTTGTGCTATGCTTTCTGGCTGAATGATGTTGTTGCTGTTTTGGAGAAAACATGTCAGAAACCAAATTACTATGATTCATTATCTCTTGTACAGGACTTAAAAGGCAATTCACATGAATGTGTCTATTAATCATATTTATCAGCGCTGCTATTTTTTTGATGCGCCAGTTTCTTATTTTCCTAAAAAATATTGTAAAACATTATTTAAAAAAATGAAAAAGCTCTAGCTCAACTCTTTTTTTTCCAGCTCAGTGTCAGTATTCATTAATCTCAGGTTGGTCCTAAGACAGGCACAGTTCTCAAAGAGAGTGATAAGCATTGACAGATCTAACCATCAACACCAAAGTGGCATATCGCCAAGATGCACCAGAAGTTTCTCCCCAACATGGTCCAACTACATGTGGTGGAGCACTATATTCCTTTACAAGTGCACAAATGGCTGCTGACAAGAAATAGTGGAATAGCTATAAATCATTTTGTGATTTGTCCTAAAGGAGTTAATCATATAAAAGGAATCTACCAAACTCCAAAGTTATCATTATGTTGATTTTTTTCTCCTAACAGCCCTCCTCTTTAACTACCAGTCTGGTGTAGACACACTTAATCACTGATGGTGTAGGACAGGGATCCTCAAACTACGGCCCTCCAGCTGTTGCAGAACTACACATCCCATGAGGCATTGCAAAACTCTAACGTTCACAGACATGACTAGGCATGGTGGGAATTGTAGTTCCGGAACAACTGGAGGGCCATAGTTTGAAGACCCCTGGTGTAGGATGTGGGTGCTTATGTAAAACCTTGCTCTTACTAACACTGGAGGGTGGGTGAGTTGTTAACTAATTTCCAGTGAGGGAATCCCATCACTGCAATGACTTTTCTTGAAAAAAATTCAGATATAGCTTAGAGATTTTTTTAGAGATTGTGAAGAGTTTCACGTAAACCCTAAAGTACCTGTATCACTTCTTGTGGAAAATGGGGTGTGGAAGAAGCAGATACCCATCGCACTGGACTGGTGCTTAAGAGGAGAGTCAACAGGACATTAAAGATTTGACATGGTACAGAAAAGAACAAGATTGTCAACATACTAATGGCCTTTCTTCTATGGAGACACCAACCTTTATACCTGATGTCTCATACTGGCATATGTACAGTAGAAGGTGATTGTGGATTGTTATTGGGTTAAATGATGGCAAATCAGCAGCACAATGGGCTATGTTTATACAACTCCACTTACTGCAAACTGACCCAGATCAGTTCACCTATCTCCACATTTAATTAGTTACAATAGGATGTTGCTAAATCTCTTTAACCATAAGCATACATGGCCCTTAAAGTGCTTGTAAATGCATGGAAGTTATTTGCTGACATTCACGCTCAAGCAATGCTCAGATGAGTCTTATAATAAGCAAATATTGGGCTGTAAGAAATCATTGATAAATTCTGTTCTTTAATAGTCCTTACCTTCTAAGCAAAGTCCCAAAATCCACACAAGTCGTTTCTATATTACTATATACCTTAGTTACAGCCCATCCCCTGGTGTGACATCACCTATGGTTCCATGCTCCATGGTGGTTCCCAATGACTTCCTGGCTCGGCTGACAAGTGACTCCCTGGTTTTCCCATCAACCCCAACTGCTACTACTTATGTGCCTCTTTTGGGGAATGATCCCTGTAACAGCTGCTATTACTGTACACTGACAAGCGCTTTCTGTGGATTTATGTGAGTTTGCATTTGATTGCTGCATTAAAGTTATCCTTAATACTGCACTTAGTTGGCATCTCCTTGTGTCTTTTTAACAAAACACAAAAAGTCGCCCCGGGACTTTAAATGAGGTGAATGCGATTAGCCAGTCACATGACACTAGTAAATACAGTATCAAAGTTTATTAAAAAATTGTCATGCATAAACAAACAACCAACATTTGCCAAGCAGGTCAGCTGATACATACAGTGTAAAACAATATCATTACACATATAGCAGTATAAATATACACAGGCATAGAAAGTGACCCTACACATTTCACAAGACCATGATCACTTAATCGGGGGTAGATGTGTGTGTATTAATTCTGTAAAAAAGTCTGAAAAAACTTTCTATGCCTGTGTATATTGCTATGTACCTTTATGTAATGATACTGTTTTACACTGTATGTATCAGCTGACCGGCTTGGCAATATTTTGTATGTACTTATGTCATGGCACTTGCTAATCACATTCATTCACCTCATTTAAAGTTAGGGTTAGAGGTGCTTTTCGGGTGACACCAGACCATTTTTCCCTTTTCTTGTGTCTTTTTATTGCTATATTTCTAGATCAACTTGCAGCTTCCCCAGATGCACAAGGCTGCATGGAGAGCCTATAAATAAAAATCTGAGAAATTGGAAGTGTGCAGATCTTGCACATAAATAAAAAAAAAAAAAAACACTTTATTATGTTAAAAATCAGGAGCAATATTCACTCATGAATTTCCACAGGATAAGTTGCTTTGTACCCAGCCGCTGAAATCAATGGAGAGTGGCTAAACCTGGGGCCAGTGGTGCCATTGGATTTCATTCAATCTTTTCACCTCCACCACCATTTTTCTGACAGACCAGACTGAAAAGATGGTGCACATCCATGTCTGGACAGCATTCCATGCCAGCTGGAGCCTGGCCAGTGCAGTAGGTATTTTTCCACTTCCTGCGGTGTAAACACTGGATGTCCAAGCAATGCATTTCTGGGTTGAAGTGTTGACATTTTTATTAAACAGCATAGGAGCATAGGATATGAGAGATAATGGACAGGGAAATTAAATGTCGGATGGAATTCACAAACAGAGAAAATAATGTCAAATTACCCTTATACTGACCATAAATGAGCCAATGTTTTATTGATTACTTTGAAAGATCAATAACTGTTTATTCTTCAAGTAAAGTCCAGCTGCAACATGTACATTCTACAGTTGTGTACATTTTCCTTTTATTTTTGTTTGCAATGACATGCTTAAACAACAGTGATATGGAAAGTATATAAATGTTGTAGATTGTTATTGTTGTGTTACACTCTGTATAATTGTATCAATTAATGCACATGTGACCCAACGATCACTATATCAATTGCCTGATGTGCAGGAAACCTTACTGGAAGAACTACCTATACATGGAAAAAAGCCAAACACTCAGCTTGAAAACTCATTGACTGGAATTATGTCTCATGTAGCTAAATGTTTGCCACTACATTAGACAGACAAGGCCTGGGGTGAGCAGGCAGATAATGCTCACTTAATGCAGAGACTTTTGGCTTCTTAATCATGTAGATCACGGTCATTAACTGACTGGATTTTCTGACAGTTCTGACCTAGACTTCACAAATCAACATGCAAATTGTTGGTCTTTTCCTGGAACAGCTAAGATATATACAGTAGAGTATATATATATATATATATATATATATATATATATATATATATATATATATATATATATATATATATATATATATATATATATATATATATATATATATATATATATATATTTTTTTTTTTTTTTTTTTTTTTTAGCACATACACTATAGGTTGCTGGGATTAATATTATGGGTATATTTTAATTTGATGCTCTTCAACTTGACTGTAATCTAAAATAAGTAGAACAGGAGGAGCGAATCTCAAGCAAAAAAAAAAAATGCTTTGAAACAGAAATGAGTGAAATGTGTGGGTATGTCAAGCAAATCAAGTAAATACAGTGGATTTCTAGTTTTATTTATTTTTAATTGTAGCACAAGATTATAACCTCTTTTGGGTATTTATGGATATCTGAATCCCTATTGAAGCAAATGTGGGAGCAGGACATTTGGCAACTAGGATTTTAGGATGTAAAGGAAGGAAATCATTCATGAGAGATTTATTTTAGGATGTCTTATTACTGATATAGGCACCACAGGAGAAACTGTCAGAAAGTAATTTACTGAGCTGCACTTTTCTATACTTCTTAAAATAGAACTTTACCCATAACAACTTGATACCAATTAATATAAACAAAAAAAAGGTGCCTCTAAGTTCAATATTAAAAACCTTTAATATCTCAAAAGGGATTAAGAAGACTTACAGGATGGATGATGAGAGGAATGCATCATATGTATAATAAAGGTGATCTGGCATCATGTGGTCCCAGTGTATGTCAGGGGTTTCCAGAGAAGTCACTATGCAGCATAAGAACGTCCCAGCAGGGCCAGCAGGAGGACCCCTACATCGGCGCTGGACGTGAATCCCGGAAGTGACATCAGTGGGAAGGGACCTACAGCCAGCGTGGACCGCAAACCGGAAGTGAGGATATCAAAGAGGGACGTGTTTCAGAACTACTGATTGGTTCCTTCTTCGAGCCTATATGTCTTTTTTGAGTGCTGCCCTAAGTGCACTGAAGACTCCTCATTGTTCAAACCCCTTCAACTCCAATTGTCCAAAGACAATATTCTGCTTAGTTTTGTTACTCAGAGCTCCCTTACACACAATTTTATCTGATAAAAATGAATGTTCTTTAGTAAGGAGCATGCATTCCATGTTAATAATTATGCTACCAGAATTGCCGTGTTAATTGGCTCCAGCATTGTTGCTGTTTTTTCTTGCCGGAGGCTGCAATTTTGCTGAAGCCAAGAGCCACTAGGCAGCAGTACATTTTTCGGCTGTTAGCAGATTGACTTCTAGCTCAGATTTTCTGCACACAACCACAAAATAGAGAGCAACTGAGCATGTGCAGAGCAGGATGAGAGCGTATATTACTGGATTTTAAACTCTTATTTTTGAAAGTGTTATATAGTTATACCTGCAAAAGGAGCCATCATGAAGTGATCTAGCAAGTCTTAATTTTCTGACTAAAGTTCCACTTTCTGTCTAAAGTTCAACTTTACGTGTTTAAGGACTGCATGGTTCTCTTACTGCACATTTGCATAATCAAAAATTGTGAATCTATAAGAAGCATATTAAGAAAAAAAAACATTCTTGTTTCTCTAGTTCTAAAATGGTGATCCCTCCATGATTTCATACAGTTCCTCCCTCATTAATTGATTTGTGGATCTCTGTCTGCATTCATTTTGTGTCTTTTACCTCTGCCTGGAATTCAGTTCTAAGTTGTAAGTAATAGAAAAGGTAAAAAAAAAAAACACAAATTATGCTTTTCAAATGGCACTTTTACCTGTTTTTGTGTTAATTTTTTATTAAGTAAAAACACAAAAATACAACACAAATGATGTTTCAAACAAAATATTTTTTAGTTGTTACCTGTTTGTTGTTATTGTCATTGAGAGAGTAACAAAAATGCCTTTGCATTTTTATTCAACAATACAATTTTTCTGTAAAGCTAAATGTTTACAACATACAATTACTGATCTGTATTTTACATCAGATTGTAACAGAGTAAATACATGTCAGTCAGTAATCCCAAAACAGACAAAAGTGAATTATCAAGACATTTTTGTGCAGTGCGGACATGTTGTGGAAAATTCTGCAAGTAATATAAACCATATATAAATATAATACAATAAATATTAACACTGTTCTACTGTGTTTTTTACACTCTTCAGGACCAAGCTTTATAATCACATGCAAATATGTACATCCTTCATAATGTTTCCTTGGAGAATATCTTGAGGAAGCAGACCAACATGACAAGTGGAGTTCTTCTATCGATAGAGAATAGGAGTTGAATAACGTTATCACATTTGGCCATAAATTGGCAATACAAATCAGCTTCCTGCTATGAATGGGTGTTTTCATTTTGCATAACACAATGGAATGTTGAACAATTGTAACTTTATATTTGTTTTAATTGGTTATATGTTTATGTAGATACAAAAGGAAACTCTGTGTAGTAAGGTCATTTTTTATGAAAGTTCTTAATGTCCCGTTCTTGTTTTTTTTTTTTCAGGGTTGTGCTTAACAGTACAATAACAGCACTAAAATATTCTTCTGTATTGAGGTTTTGCTGTGCTGTATAGAGAGTAGCTTGTATATTACTGTAACATACATCCCTAGGAATCCTACTGTTGAAGTTAAGATCAGAAAAGGTGTTCCTAATCCTTGGGTAGGAGTGGAGCTTTCACCCACCACAGGTCCTGTATTTGTAAGGGCTGCATCTTATCTACTTTTGTTGGCAGGCTGAAAAGGGAGGATGTTCTCATTTTTACATGGTTCTTCATGAATGTCTTTAGATCATGGACTTCCTGTGAAAAAAAATAAAGTTACCGGTAATAATAATTGCATAGAAACAAAGTAACACTTAAGCAAATTAAAAACATAACATGCAAGACATTTCCCCAGGACAGTACTTAGTCACACTTTGGCAGGGAAGATCTAGAGGTTTCAGAAGGAGTATTTATTCTAATGTGTCAGTCTTGGCTGACCATGACCACTATCAAAATGTGCAGGAAAGGACACAAAGCATAAGCAATAAGTATTGCACTCTCTATCTGTAGAATCAGAAACAAGTTTGCTTTGAAAACCACTGATACATTTATGTAATTAAGGATAGGAAAGAGTCACACCATACACCATTGCAAATCTTGAGTTTTGCTTGAGTCATAAGCTTGAGTGATAGTCACATGGTTGTCAGGACTATCATCATTGTAATATGTTCATTTTATCTGTTCTTTATAGCAGGCTTATTCTGTTATTTAAAAGCCCTACCCAAGCTCAAGACCCCCCTCATTGGATCACCCCCTTTCCAAACACTTAAAAAGAATAACTTTATACTTACCTTTTTTAAGTCTTTGGTCCAGTGACACCAAAGGTTCTCTTCACCCTTTTCTTCCTCTCCTGGTGGTTGAACATTTAAGGGTTGGTTTACTAAAACTGAAGAGTGCAAAATCTGGTGCAACTTTGCATAAAAAACAATCAGCTTCCAGGCTTTTTGTCAAAGCTTATTTGAACAAAAATTTACTTTATGGTATCCGCTCTGGCATCTATGTCCCTTATTCAGTGTATTTCACTGAGGGTGCATGTCAGGCTAGGAGTCCGCCATGACTCTATGTAATCCACAGAACAAGAGCATAAACCTCCATGACTAAGCCCCATGGTCAGGGCAAAAACATGTTGGGGGCATGGCCTTGATGGAGTTAGGCTGAGGCTGTTAGCACCTATTATACACTGGGCTTGTACAGTGGGCAGTGGATAAAATTTTTATCTCCTTTTTCTGCAGTTTAATTGAACAAGCTGAAGTCAGAAGCTGATTGGCTACCATGCACAGCTGCACCAGATTTTGCACTCCCCAGTTTTAGCAAATCAATCCCTAAATGTGGCTACAGTGTCCTTCTGTGTCTCCACTTTAGGGCTTGAATGACTTCTAGACATCAATCAACCCAGAAAATGGGTAGCTCTTGGTCAGTGGGTCTGCGATGGATGGTGTCAGAGAAATAGAGAATTTTAGCAGCCATAGCTGTTTTTGTTTTAACAAGAGGATGGGTAGTGCAGTTTTTTCTCCAATGTGGAAAGTTCTTGGCCATTTATTAAAACATGTGTTTACTTTATGTTTCTTTTTAAACTACAGGAACTACCTTGCAGAATGCATATGCATGGTTCCGTTCTTGGCATACTTCTTATTTAACATACATTTATTTTAAAGAAAAATATAAATTTTAAATAATTTAATTTATTAAAAATAGAATTCAAATTATTTTTTAGTTTCACAAGTAAAGCTAAAATTGTATGTTGGTTCTCAGGCTCAAAGATGGATGGATGAATAGAAGGATGGATAAGACAGGATAGAATGGAGTCAAGAATATCTAGAAGGAAGGGGGTGTGAAGGTAAATGTGAACAAATAAATTAAGGGAGGAAGTATGAATGAATGTGGGTGATGGATAGTTATATAGCTTTTACCTGGAATTTTTCTTTGCAAAGTGTCATACTTTTCTTCTGATTCAGTTGGATCTCCGGCAGGACCTTTTTTTGATGTAATATCTATAGAGATAAGAAAACAAAAATAAGTAAAATCCAGGTCATTTAAACAGACATTATAAGATGATAATTATTAAACAGCTACAGTAATGTGAGCATACACTAGTACAAACACACATGGAAAAAAAAAACTTACTTGCTAGATCTGAATCCAGGTATTTTCCAGATATTCATATAGACACACTGAGGCCAATTATCGTCATCAGCTCATTCTCAAATTCTTCATAGTAGATGTGAAGAGGTGACTTTCCTGTATATCACTGGTGAGGGTGTTCAGCTGACACAGGGCGCCAAACATTACCTCCCAATTGTAGCCACCAGCAGATATCTCGGAGCAATTCTCATGAAATGAGAATCTCACATTTCTTTGACCTCTGTTTTCTGTCTTGATGCCATCATCTTCATCTTCAATTTTTGTCATTAAGTCGTTGTAAAATTCCCCACACCTCTGCACCATGAATTATTATACCCACATGGTTTCCCTATGGCAGCAGTTTGCTTTTCCACCTCCTGTTCTGTTCCTACCACCATCATCTGTATTTCCTACTCACTGCTCACCACTACACTCACACCTTTTGTCCTGTGTCTATAAGTGTTCTGTTCCTACCAATGAATGCTGTACCTTTTCCTCAATGCTAGACTCCCATCATTTATCTTCCCAGTTTTGTCCTAGCTACAAAGGGAGGAAATATTACTAAAAATATTACGCCACACAATTACTGTACAGGAAAAACATAAAAAGCAGCACTACCTGTTAGCCAAACAGTTCTAGCCTTAGATCAATTTTATAAATAAACTTGGAATTATTACTATTATAGCAGATAATTGTGGATGACATTGCAGTACATCTCTGTAACTTTTCTATACACCACAAATTGTAAACTGCTGAGATGTACAGAAATATTTAATAGTAGATGTTTATCATTAAGGTCACCTAAGGGCTTTGTTAAATCATAGCTCATATGAGGAATATAAACTTTAGAACAAATCTTGAATGAGACACATTTGTTAAAGATTTATGCTTAAGACTTTGTTAGTATCTTATTTATAATTCAAAATGCCTAATTGGTATCTATTGATAGCGAAGCTAAATTTTCTTTTTACTTTATTTTTAAATCTTAGATTCAGTTATACTATAGTTTGATGTAGATTTTTTCATAGAAGGGGTTACCCTATAAGAATCAAACTTTTTTCAACAAAATGGTCAAAAGGGTTTGGGGTAAGTTTTTTGACCACCTCAAAATAACATTTTAAAAACAGGTACATTTTTTAAGCATTTCTTAGATGTGGTTAATATATAAAGTGCCCAGTGGAATCCCCTGACCTGTTTGCAAAAGAGATGGCAGCGTGCTCACTTTAGGTGTAAGTAAATTGCCATAATTTCAAAATATAAAGCGGATTTCCACCCAAAAGTGGAACTTCCACTCATTTGCCCCCCCCCTCCCAGAGCCATATTTGGTACCTTTGGGGGGGAGGAGGGAGTGGATACCTGTCTTTGACAGGTATCCTGTCCCCACTTCCGGGAGTCCGTGCCACAGAGAATTACACCAGCAGCTTGTCTCTCACTTCTTCCCTCCTCCCTCCCCGGCCGCTGGGCCAGTAGGAGAGAGTAGCAGAGCCTCGTGCATGCACAATAGGGTTCCCTGCGTGAAGCCGTAAGGCTACACTGCTGGGTTCCCTTACCCGCAATGGCGGTGGCAGCACCCGACAGCTGATGGAAACATCAGCTGCGGTGCTGACAACGCTGGACTCCAGGACAGGTAAGTGTCCTATTATTAAAAGCTGCAGTATGTGTAGATGCTGCCTTTTAATTTTTGCAGGGATGGGCGGACCTCCGCTTTAAGTACAGAATATTACATGATACAATTACCAGTACACAAGAAAGAATAATAATAGATAATTAAACCTATTTTATATTTCATTTATCTTGTTGATAATCTTATTCTCTTTGATAGTAAATGTAAGAGCAGGATAATATTTTGTCTAATCTATCAAAAAATAATTATTAATATGAACAACAATATATAGCAATGTATAAGGTTTTACAATGCAACAAAATGTGTAGTGTTTGTATTGAATATCTGCACTTGGATAGTTAATTGCCTTAAAGTAAAGACAGTAGAATGTTACAAGTGGAACATTTACTAAGAAACCATTTGCCATGTTACTGCTTTGCCCTAGAAAGCAGATGAACCATTGGTGCTTCATAGTACCCAAAGGTGTCATAAGACACTATTAAATTGATCTGGCCCTACCTGTGTAGAACAATGTTGTTTATTTTCTGTCTGCACAATTTAGTTATCCTGTAGTAAGCAAGTATAGTCAAATGGAAAATGGTGAAGACTTGGCCTTGTTTTATTTACCAGATATATGTCTGATATGACCCTATTTACCTGCATATTCAGAGATTGTTTTGTTTTTTTAATTGTAAGATACATGGATAAAAGTGTGCATAATCTTACCATTTTGCAGGTCGAAAATCAGACCTGTCAACATCAGTCCATGAGTCATTTGAAAGAGTTATCAACTGTGCTACAAAACAAAGTAATGAAAAACAGGAGCATTGAGGCAAGCATATTTTAATATCCAACTTTTATTCATAATTACACCTTTGCTCTTCAGATTGAGCACTGCGTCAGGAAAAAAAAAAAAAAACTTCCCCTGACAGTATGGGACATACAAGGAATTTGAGATATGCCTATGTATGCTTATGGCCAAATATGAATGGTATTAATTGTCATGGGGATAGTAGAAGTAGTCACTGTATGCAGACAGATGTGTTCATAATGGACAGGCATGCACTTTTTCCCTCCCAGCTATTTTATATACTATTAAATATTTATTAAGTGTGAGACATGCTTGCACCATTAGCGGATCTAATGGGCCATACACATCAGAATCAGAAAAAAATATCATATGTATTATGCCTTTCCGGGTGCTTCTGATTTGCTATAAATTTCTGTTGTTAAATGAGTTGCTTCAAGCTTATTCTGAGTTACATTGAGCTGCTTCACGTTCCCCATTCACGAGTCACGAGTCATTGGTTGTTATGTTGCACCATACCATCCAATGACTGGGTGGCCACTGGTGTCCTAGCATCCACATATGTAATTTGTTATTAGGACAGAGGCAGGTGGTCCACACATCACCTAGGTTGCTGGCCACAGGAAGTCATCAGAGTCCCAGCAACCAAAGGGTGGGACAGACACATTTTCCTGAGTGGAAAGCTGTCACATTTAGTGACAAAAGAAATGCCACCACCATTTTTTTGGCTTCCTGCAGTAAACAGAGGTTGGCTTTGGCAGGCAGATGAACAGGCTATTTAGTTCTCTTGTGTGGCAAATGGCAAACCTGACCTCTACTTAACACTAAAACACAAAGCTGTCTTTTATGGCAAACCCATCTCCTAATTACAAAATGCTGGAGGCAGACACGAAAAGAAAAGCATTAAAGCATGAATTCGTGTAAGCTCACCTAGGTGAGCGCAATCCTGGGTCTTCGCGTGGGATCCTGGGAAAGCTGAGGATCCCAAATCCCACTAGAATGCACTTATGCCAGTGCTAGGACATCTACTTGCCAGGTTTTGCATCTGGTCAGCATTAGGATCCAACTTAAATCTAGGGAGTAAGGTGATTATCTTGTTTTTTTCATTTGTATTATTTATTGCCTTATTTCTAGTACTTTGTGATTGAGGGCAGGTGACTGTAAAAATAAAAATAAAAAAACGTGTGTTTGTGTTTAGCGCATGGTCTACTTTAATTAATCCAGTATATGTAAAAGCTTTAGGTGTGCTCTTTATGTGAGCCATGACCCTTGATAAATGAATTTCAGTCTATCTTTGGATGCTACAAAATGGATAAAGGAAATTAGTACCAGAGGCTGAAAAAAAATAAAAATCTATAAATTTTGTGTTGTCAGTAGCACAACACTTTATTGGCCCATGGGTCAAAATAACCCTCTAGCTTTTTAGATGTTGAAATAAGTGAAACAATATCCATTATCAAAAGACTGCTGAGGAGCATCAATACATAATGACAATTGCATTATAGAAGTGTGAGAACAGGCATTATTCCAAAAACAACGCTATTATCTCATTAATGTTCCTCTGCAGAGAACACAATGCATTACTCATCAAGTCTAGACATTTTGTCTGAAGTATAAGGGATTGTGCTAGAAGCAGCATTTCATATTTCAGAGATAATACAAAACCATGTTTTTAGGTAATATACTTTTATTGTCTTGTGCATTAAATGTATTGTATCTCCACCCTCTCCTGACAAGAATGCTAATAGATGGTAAATATATTTGAGAGCTATTTGTTCAATGTGATGATTAAGTTGTAAACGTTTCCGGGGATGTGTGATCGGAACATGCGGGAGTGAGGAGCGGGACCAAACAGCGGCTGCACATGATCAGGAGCTCGGGGACATAGCCTGTACATAGCCTGTACAGGAAAGGAGCCTGTTTGCGGTGGCTTGCCGAGGAGAGCGGCGACCAGGAGAGCGGCAACTAGGAGTGCTGAGACCGGGAGGAAGCTGGTCGTTCAGTAGCACTAATTGAGATTTGCGGTGACGTCAGCGCTAGCACCGCAGCGATTGCACCGGCACCGGCACGATATTCCTCCATCTCTTACCCCACGAGGAGAGCTGAGAGAGCTGAGAGAGCGGAGAGAACCACGGAGCTCAGACAGAGCAGGGAGGAGGAGGAGCGACATCCCTACACACTACACATTACGGTGTACTGAGGCGGTGGTGGAGGACGGTTTGAGGCACACACGAGAAGGGGGTAAGACGCCAGAAGGCGTGTGACTGTGTGTGGATGTAATAGTGGAGGTGGCTGCCGCTATGAACTGCTGCTAAAAAAAAAAAAAAAAACTGATGTAAACGATTTTTTCTTTTTTGCTGCTGATGTCCTCAAAAAGAAAAAACTGTGGCTGAAGGAGTTTTTTTTTTTTTTTTTTTTTTTTTTCTGTCTCTCACGGAGATGGAGGGGGGTTGGATAACTGCATATGAAGGCTGGGGATGTTAGATGTGTGGCCATACTTGGTGGTATATATTAAGAAAACCTCACCCCTCAGAGAAATTACATACTCCTCACCAAACGCCTCCTGGCCGTACCTTCTCGTTTATCTCACCTTTGGAGGAAAATAGGGGTTAAGGAGAAGAGGAAAGAGAAGAGAGAGGGGATCAGACCTCTGGTTATTTGTGCTGTGCTGTGCTTCCGTACCGCGGGCTGCTACAGTTGACTTTTTTTTTTTTTTTTGGGATTGTAGTGGTAAAATGTATGGTCTCTAAACACTACTATACAGTGGACATACTGAGTGTGTGCTCTTTGCTAGCTCCATAATATTGGATGAGTCCTTTGGAAGCTCTAGAAACTACAGGCTGTGCATTATAAACTGTGCCGTGCATTACAATATTACAAGTGGAGCTATTAAGGAGACATTTATCTAGATGGACCATATAGCTCGCATATAGCTTCTATAGACTACCCCATAGAGGAGAGCCTGCCGGGAAGACCAATAAGCGGATAAGTGGCAAAATAAGGAAACGGTCTTAGCGTGAAATAAGGGGCTAAGTGGCCAAGGGTGGTGGGAGTGGCCTCCATGCCGAGAAGAAGGGGACCTGGTAGAGTGGATAGTTCACCAACCCACTCATATATCACTAGATACCTTACGAGGAAAGACCCCGGATTATCAGGAGACGCCGGCGTTATAGAACACCCACAACGACCCACCCGAGCGAACTTAAAACAATCACTTGTGGAGGAAACACCGGCTAGCAATATGGCTACTAGCCTGGATGGGAGCATACGGGTTGAGCTTATGGAAGAGGTGGATATAAGCTTACCAATTACTCCCCAGAGCTCAATCCTACTGGAAGGAGAGATGGGTCTCCTAACTATGAGGGGACAAGAACGTGAAAGGGAGCCCGACATTAGGCAGCTTATTCAGGCACTTCCCTCCAAAGAAGATATTTTAGCATGGATGGGCGACTTAAAAGCCACTGTAAGAGAAGAACTGAGTGAGGTATGTGCCAAATTTGAAGCCGTAGACAGTAGACTCTCCAGATGCGAGACCACACAGGCCACAGCAAACAAGCGTCTAGACACACTTGAAACCAAGCTTATCATACAGCATCAAAAGTTGATAGATCTGCAATTACAGGCTGAAGATTTTGAGAATAGAAATAGAAGAAACAATTTACGCATCAAAGGGATCCCAGAGGGGATTAAAACACCTGACTTGAGGAAGGTGGTAACCTCAATCCTCAATTTATATCTAGAAAAACCTCCAGAGTCATACATAGAACTGGACCGTGTCCATAGGAGTCCAACAGTACAGAATACGGAGCGGGGAAGTCCCAGGGACGTGCTCTGTCGTGTTCACTTTTTTAAAATAAAAGAAGAAATAATGAGGGCAGCCTGGGCAAAGGGGGCACTGCTACATACAGATTATGAAGTACAAGTGTTTCCGGATATATGTTGGCAGACAAAGCGAAGGAGGCGGATACTGAGACCTCTGCTAGACTTATTGCGAGTCACAGAAGCAACATACAGGTGGGGGTACCCACTATCTTTGATCATTAAAAAAGGAGAACGAGGTTTTATCTTACGCAATCCGGACCAATTGCCAGACCTCTTTGAATTTCTGGGCACGGAAGAAGTGGAAATTTCTGACTGGTTAAATGTTTCTATGGAGTCTGGGGGATGGGCTAACCCTGGGAACAGAACAGCGACGACCAAGAAGAGCCAACCTGGTTAAATAATTTAGAGATCGACATGGTGCTCCAAGTTTGGCCTATGCTTAGTTAGGGCAATTACAGTAACGGAAGTCCCCGCCACCACTGGCTCTCCCCCTTTTATTATTTTTTTTTTTTTTTTTTTTTTTCTCTTAGTTTTCTCCCCCGCGGCCCCCCACGCTGCCCTCCCAAATGGTTTTCGTTAGGGCTGCAGAACGACCTTATAGGATGGACAAGGCAATGAAGAAAAATACCAACCACCCGGGGAAAAGGAATTTCCGAACGACTCCCTGAGGGTAGAGAACAAATGAAAAAACCGACCCAAACCCTCCCCCTCCCTCTGGACAAGATCAGTGTGAATTTGTAGTGGATTTTTATTTGTGTTTTCAACATTTCTTTTTCCCTTTTTTTTTTTTTTTTTTTTTTTTTTTTTTTTTTTTTTTTTTGTGTTGTATTTTTTTTTTATTTTTTTTTTTTTTTTTTTTTTTTTTTTTTTTTTTTTTTTTTTTTCCCAAGGATGGGAGTAAGAGGGGACTAGGAGGGACTTAGGGGCACTTAGGGAAGTTCCTAAATAGTAGGGACATATATTTATAGGACATACACAGTTCACATATTACACACTTGATATGGCTTACAGTTTATGGGCCATACCACTTTGATATCACTTTGAATATAATAAAGAGTCAAACACACGTGATTTTTCCTTTTTTTTTTTTTTTTTTTTTTTTTTTTTTTTTTTGGGGGGGGCTGATGGGTAAAAATTAAAATAGGCACCAAGGTCACGCAACACAGGAACACAAGGTACGCTTACACAAGTAGGGAGGGTTAACAGAGGGGGGGGAGGAGGAAGGGGAGGAGGGACTCTGATGAAGAAGAGGGAGTTAAAGGCAAGAGTGGAAGATAGATATGTTAGACCGCACGGGGCTGAGTGGGCGGCGGGGGAGAAATATAGGGGTTACATGGGAGAGGACAGCGGGGGTGGGGAAGAGAGGGGTGGATGCAAACTCCTTTTTTCTTTTTGTTGGTTTTTTCTTTTTTTTTTTTTCTTAAGATTGCCCAAAAAGAAAATAACAAGGAATATAGGAAATGTATAATATGAATAAGCAATATTAGATTGATCATTAAATGTGGGGCCTATCTATGTTGGATATTCGAGGTGGGTTTAAGAGGTGAAAATAATAATATAATCATTCAGAGGGATCTATAAATGTACTCAAAATTAAGAGAAGTGCAGCCGCTGGGGGCCTGCTGCGAGCTCCTGGCATGCTCGGGGACGCACCCCCACATTGATCGCTCCTCCTCTGAGTAGAGGACAAGTCGGGGACGATCGAGAAACAGGAGAACCCTGTTTCTTTGTCTTTGTTCTTTGTTTGTTTTTTTTTTTTTGTTTTTTTTTTTTTTTTTTTTTTTTTTTTTTTTTTTTTTTTTTTTTTTTTTTTTTCTTCTCTTCTTCTCCTCTATGAAGGGGTGCACGCTGGTATAGGAAGGCCGCATCAGGGTTGTTTTACCCCCGAGAGTAGTGGATACTGGTTTTTTTTTTTTTTTTTTTTTTTTTTTTTTTTTTTCTCTCTCTTTCTTTCTCGTCTCTCCCCTCTCTGGCCTCTTCCCTTCCCCCCCCCCCCCCCCCCCCCCCCGTGGGAGCCCGCCTCCAAGAGGGAGGGACAAAGGGGGAAGAGAAGAGGGAGGAAAAAGGAAAAAATTACTAGAAAATGTCTAAAATAAAGTTTACCTCGTATAATGTGAAGGGACTAAATATCCCGGAAAAACGGATCAGACTACTTGCCGAATTGAGAAGATTAAAAACACATGTAGCTTTCTTACAGGAAACACATTTTAGTGGGAAAAAAATACCGAATTTGGGAGACTACGGTTTCACCAGTGTATACCATGGGACATCCCAGAACTCTAAATCAAATGGAGTGGCCATTCTGATACATAAGCAGACTCCATGGAAAGAATTAAAAGTAATAAAGGATGAGGTGGGGCGTCTTTTGATTGTGAAAGGCCTAATAGGACAACAAAAGGTTACACTGGTGAACCTGTATCTCCCAAATACTGACCAGGTCAATTATCTAGAGACTAGTACTCAGGAAATACATAGACATAAGGAAGGTATGCTAATTATGGGTGGAGACCTAAACACGTCATTAGATCCCCTTACGGATACATCAAGAGGAGCTTCCCACATGGCATACACAAAAATAAGAAAGATTAAAAAATTATTATTTGATGATATGCAGCTGGTGGATGCATGGAGGATACTGAACAACCAAGAAAGAGACTATACGTTTTTTTCTGCGAAGCATAAGACATATACCCGCATTGATTATGTTTTTGTCTCGCAGACAGGACTTACGTCCTTGACTAAGGCCGACATCGGTTCTTTTTCTTTGTCTGACCATGCACCTACCAGTTGCGAAATGGACTTGGGGCAAGTAGAATACCGGGAATGGCAGTGGAAGATGAACGAATCATTATTGAAGGATAAGGAATACAAAAAAACATTAGATTGCGAATTGGATTTTTTTTTTCAAACTAATGAATCGGAAGAAATTACGCCATTTGGCATCTGGGAGACGCATAAATGTGTTATGAGAGGAGTTTTTATCTCCTTAGGAGCCCATAGGAAAAAGAAGCTGAACGAACAAATAGAAGCCCTACTTAAAGACATTAGAGAAGCAGAAATGGTTCATAAAAGATCCCAGGCACAGAATATAGAGGATAAATTAAATGTTTTAAGGGGTGACTTAAATTCCCTGCTGATTGAGCAAGCTAAAGCTAAAATAAAGCGAAACAGACAAACAATGTATGAGTATGGGAACAAGCCGAGTAGAATGTTAGCGAAAGCACTAAAACAACCCAACGCAAGGAGACAAATAATGGGTATTAAATCGAAAACTGGTGAGATACTGAACTCCTCAGTGAAAATAGCGCAGGCCTTTAAAAATTACTATGAGGGCCTATACCAGCTGGAGGGAGTGGGAAAGGGAGGAAAAAGTAAAGAAAAGGAGGAGCTAGCTAGAGAATATCTCCACTCATCAGGAATGCCCAAACTTACAGAAGAAGTTTTGAAGAAACTTGACAAGCCAATAACGGCAGAGGAGTTTAAGAAAGTTCTGACTTCCCTACCCTTAGGTAAAGCACCAGGTCCTGATGGGTACCCCCTTTCATATTATAAAATGTTTGAAGAGAAGTTAGTCACTAGGTTCTTAGCAGCATTTAACTCACTACAGGAAGGATATAAAATACCAGAGGAGACACTTCTAGCCCATATTGCAGTTATCCCGAAGGAGGGGAAAGATCCATCTCAGTGTTCCAGCTACCGGCCAATATCATTACTAAATGTGGACCTAAAAATTTTCTCCAAAATAATAGCTAACAGACTGGTTGAATATATCCCAGTACTTATTCATCCCGACCAAGTTGGGTTTACCCCAGGGAGGGAAGGAAGGGAGAATACACAAAGAGTAATAAACGCAATATATTGGTCCCAAAGTCAACATAAACCCTTAACAATAATCTCAGCAGATGCAGAAAAAGCTTTTGATAGGGTGGATTGGCTGTATCTGCGGGCTACACTACAACACATTGGCCTAGGGGAGGGAATGCTGAGATGGTTTGAGAACCTGTACTCGGTACCGACTGCTAGAGTAAAGGTAAATGACAGACTCTCGGACTCTCTTAAAATTCAAAATGGAACTCGCCAGGGTTGCCCACTATCTCCCCTTATTTTTGTCCTCACAATGGAACCATTCCTAAGGAAAATACGTTTAAATCGAGATATTAGAGGCATAAATACAGATACTGAGGAGCACAAACTAGCTGCCTTTGCCGATGACCTGATTTTTTTTATATCCTCTCCAGCCATATCCCTGCCTCCCCTCCTGGGGGAACTACGGAAATTTGGGGATATAGCAAATTTTAAAGTGAATTATAATAAATCAGAAGCCATGGGACTAGAAATGAGTGAGCCCTTAACCCACCAGATAACTTCTCAATTTAAATTTAGATGGACAGACTCACACATTGACTACTTAGGGACTAAGATACCTAAAATCTTAAACAGGATGTTTGAACTAAACTACGCCCCAATGTTAAAACAAATAAGGTCAGATTTGAAAAGGTGGGATAAAGAAATCTTTACGTGGTTTGGGAGGACGAATATAATTAAAATGAACGTAATGCCAAGGCTCCTATACTTATTTCAAACTATGCCAGTAAAGATTCCCCAAAGCTTTATGAAAGAATTGCGGTCAGGACTCCTGAGTTTTATATGGGCTGGAAAGCCTGCAAGATTACGTAGATCTATCCTGACCCTTCCTAAAGAGAAAGGTGGCATTGGATTTCCAGATCCATGTAAGTATCAGGAAGCCACACATTTAGTTAGAATAAAGGAGTGGTGTTCTAAAAAAAAGAAGCCATGGGTAAATATGGAACAAACGTTATGTAAAGCCCCCTTGGAGGGATTGGCATGGATGGCTGGAAAGGATATTCCAATGATAGTCAAAAAACATCCATTGATTGGGGCAACCCTAAAGATAAGCAAAAAGATTTTCAATAAAAACAAGATTTCAAGTGAACCAAGCCCTATGTTACCTATATTAGGTACATATGACTTTGAGCCAGGGTTATCGGATCAAAAATTCTCCGATTTGAGAAATAGGGGGATAAATAGGATTATACATTTCTCTAAAGAAGGAAAAATAATGACAAGAGGGGAGATAGAAAACCAACTTACTCCAGAACTAGACTACTTTAGAGCAATGCAGCTGGGGGCCTACATTCTTTCAAAAAGCAAAGAATACCCCATAATTCGAGGTTTGTCTGAGTTTGAGCAGATTTGTCTTGATGGTGAAACCCTGAGACACCCCTTATCATATTTTTACGAGATGATTACAAGACATGAAGCACCCGAAAAGTTAAGCTATATATGTGCCTGGGAAAAAGAGCTGAAGGTTACGTTCTCCCAAAAACAAAAAGAAAAAATACTGAGATCTGTGCATAAAACATCAATAGCAAGTAGATTTCAGGAGGGGGGGTATAAGATTCTCACCCGGTGGTATAGAACCCCAAGTATGTTACACGACATATTCCCACAGACCCCGAGTACATGTTGGCGATGCGGGGAAACAGAGGGCACAATGCTGCACATTTTCTGGGAATGTGACAAAATCAGAGAATACTGGAAGATGGTGGAGGAAACAGTAAAGCAAATTACAGGGGTGTCTCTTGGAGACAACCCGGTTGCATTTCTACTAAACGATGTTCCAATGTCGGTGGAAAAATATAAAAAATCATTACTAAAACATCTTCTCACAGCGGCGAGAGCCTGTATTCCTGCTATTTGGAAAAAGGATGTACCTCCTACGAGGGCACAATGGTGGGCCAAAGTGGGAGAAATTCAACAAATGGAAAACTTGACAATGACTATAAGAGATCTGGAGGAGAAGTACGAGGCCACATGGGCACCCTATTTTCTATACAGGAGGGGGATGGGTGGGGGCGGGATCGCGTGATGCCTGGGGGGGGAGAGACGGGGGACGAGAGCGGGAGGAAATTTTTTTTTTTTTTTTTTTTTTTTTTTTTTTTTTTTTTTTTTTTTTTTTTGTTTTTAAGGGGAACCCCCCCTTTTTTTTTTTTTTTTTTTTTTTTTTTTTTTTTTTTTTTTTTTTTTTTTTTTTTTTTTTTTTTTTTTTTTTTGTTTTTGTTTTTTTTTTTGGGAGGGTAACAGGGGGATTAAAGGTAATTCCAAAAGAACAGTGGATGTTAATCATAAGTTAGCGATATGTCTTTGGTAGCTGTGATGTTAGAAAATGAGCTAAATGTAAAAGACGTATTGTATTGTTTAAAATTGTTAAAATAAAGAGTTTAAAAAAAAAAATGAATACTACATGTATATATATTGGAAGGCCAGTATGGTGGCCTGGTCTTTGTCGGTTTCCTGTGCGAGATACCAACCCTCCCTTCCCCTTTTTAGGGCATTTCTCAAGTATTCTTACGCCTCAACAGAATACTCATTTCACAGCATTTCCTAGCTGCTCTCATTTCATCACTCCTTATCTAGGGTATGCCCCCTTATTTTGGTGTACCATACGATAGACCAAGGCACACTTTCAGGTCCATTTCATGTTGGTAAGTTTGTGTTAAACCTGTATGTCATCTTTACTCATATCGGCCATAGGGCTCTAAACCATAAATATATATATATATATATATATATATATATATATATATATACACATACACAATATATATATATATATTTATATATATATATATATATATATATATATATATATATATATATATATATATATATATATATATATATATATATATATATATATATATATATATATATATATATATATATATATTGATCAATGAATACAATAGTTTTTTTAAGCATAATAATTCTGAAAAAGCGAAAAGAGGTTTCAATTACAATGTTGTGGTAACTATTTTACTCATAGACAGCTTAGCTGTCATTTGTTGGGTTTTGATATAATCTATCAGAATATATCAGAACTATTGAGAAACACACATTCATCTAGCTATTGCGCTTCTCTACCTTGTCTAACACATAACATTAATTTCTGATCTATGCACATGAACTCTTTCAAAAGTCATTTACAAATAGATTTTTTTCAATCTAGAGTTGGGAAGAATAGCTGGTAACTTTCTATTAGACTTCATTGAACTTTACAATTTTGCACTTTTGTATTGATTGCAGATGCTGGATGTGAGAATGTTACTGTTAATTGTTTTTCTTTCCAATATTTGAAACGAGATGTAAGAGAATGGCTTCCGTTTAAAATCATTGTTCTAAATAACTGATGTGCTCTTTACAAATCCATTGCAGCCACAAACAAGTACATTTACAAATGAAAAGTGAAAGGGTTTAGAACCTGTGTTTTTCCAGGTAAGAAAAAACATTACACTTACATTAGCATTATATCCTACTGATCAAAATGTTTTATATTGACAAAAGGATTCATATCTGTGTAAAATATAATAAATGCTATGCCTGATGGGGCTATAGTTGTACAATATTATTAGTACTGTGGTGTCCAGCAAGCAGCCAGAAAGAGCTTAGAGTGTGGCCTGCTGTGCTCCAGATCTCAGTTCAGGTCAGAGCTTGGGTTTACACTTGTGCGATGTGGGAACCAGGGTGATTCTAGTGCAAGTTCCCGCATTGCATGTCACTGCCAAGCAATTCACTCTGTCCCCTGCGAACAGCTGCGGATGTCAATGTAAAGTTAATGACACCCCCAGATCAGTTCACAGATTGCAACTGTGAAATAGTACAGGAATTGGATCGCATGGGTGTGAAAACGCATGCAATCCGATTCCAGTGCAGACCAAAAAAGGGTCCTGTACCATTTTGGTCTGAATGCAATGAGATCTGTGCGACCATTCACATCGCACAGACATCGCATTTGATCTGCACAGTAATTCGGTGTGAATCTCAAGCAATGTCTAACATCACACCAGTGTGAACCCAGCCTGAATCACAGAGAGCTTCACACTGACTGTCACATGCAGTCCAGCAACAAGCCCAGGAGGGCAATCAGTCAGACAGCTGAATGAGTCAATGGAGGGATACCCTCTTACTCTCCATTAGAAACAGTGATAACTAAATACTCAGTCTACAGGTGCAGTTAACACATGCAGAGCTAGTGGTGGGCCTTCTTATTAGACAGCTCAGCCTTTAATGCACATGCTGTAGTATTGAAGCACCCTGTATTAAAGAGGAAGTAAACCCTGATGGGTTTACTTCCTCTTTGTTTCCCTGCAAAGGTAAAGCATAATGGACTACTATGCATCGCATAGTAGCCCATTATGCGTCACTTACCTGACACAGGAGCCAGCAAAGTCACCGCTGCCCCCTTATGTACAGAGCCTCCATCTTCTTGGTGGATCTCGCGGCATCGGCGCTGTCAGCACGGGAGCCGCCACTCGCGGCATATTGCGAGCCATATCAGTGAGCCTGCGCGCCGCTGTCTACGGCGCATGCGCTGTAGACAGCGGTGCCTGTCTTTTGGCAAATATCTCCTAAACCATGTAGATTTAGGAGATAATTCTTGGACCTACAGGTAAGCCTTAATCTAGGCTTACCTGTAGGTCAAAGTGGTTTGTAAGGGTTTACAACCACTTTAAATCTGAACTCCAGACAAACAGCCAAATGCACAGATAAAATACATATAAGGGAGTTGTTTTACCTTCCAAAGGATTTGTATGTCTGTCTATTCACTCACAGAGTACAGCACTGCCTGGCAGTTACTTAATATTGTTTTTCCCTTACCAAACTTGTGAATGGACAGTGAAACAAGAAGCACACGTTTCAAGAGTCCATCTCTGTCACTTTGCTATTTCCTTCATTCAGCATGTTTCTTGTTAGCTCATCAGCAATCAGCACAACTGATTGGCTCCTTGTGTATCTTCTCCCTCTCCCAGTCTGAGTGGATTGCAATAGGTTGATACCAATTCAAATTTATATACTTTATTTGCTGACATTTAAAAAACAAAATAGTGATATTTTAACCACTTCCCTCCCAGCCGCTGTATAAAAATGGCCAGGCAGAACAAGTATTATTTTGGGAGGACGTATCTGTACATCCTCCCAGAAGGGCACCTCATGCTCACTCCCAGGGGTGTGCAGTGGTGCAAACTGTGACTACTGTGTCCACCAGAAACAACAGATCACTAATTGGCATAACAGGCTGCTGTGATTGCCAATCACAGTGATCACATGTCTCGTAGTAAATAATGGCTTTTATTCATGATGACATTGCTTATTACTGTGATTTATGTGATTGGTCACAATGATAACATGGTATAGGTCTGCTGCATATGGGCCTATACCATGTGATAGCTGTACTCAAACACATCAATAAAAATATTAAACAATAGCATCATGAATGGATGCCAAACACAGATAGAAATGGTTGCTTATAACTTGATCATCACTGTAATAAGCAATCATAGTGTAAATAAAAACTGATTACCCTCAAGATCAGTACAGTATCACTATGGTGAGGCTGCTTTGTGTTGTGTCGTAGTGTGTTAAAAATGAAGAATTGATGCTTGTTAACCTCATCCATTGGTTTCAATAGTGATGCCCAATAACCACACCTTAACAGCACCTAGGGCATTGGTGTGTTAGTGAAGCATTTATGAAGTGTTGGGGACATCGGAGGCTCCTGTATCCCACAATACACTGGGAAATGATAGAGAACTAGGACAGAGCTGCCTCAGTCACTTCTGGTTGTACAGAACAGCTGTGTGGTAACACCCTTTCCTTCTGTCTGTAGGCAAAATCATTAACAGTGCCAGGTAGAAAATGTCAAAGTTATAATGTGTCACTGCGCAGTCAAAAAAGTGGTAACATTATATATAGCAGCTGAACACAAAAGGATTAATCCACAAAAAAACTAACACCAAAAAGAGATAAAGATAACTGTGCAGCGCTAGAATTTTTTTTTTTTTTTAACTCAAATATACATAAATATTACAGTGTTATAAAAAAATAACATATGCAAGATATCTTTAAGGTGATCAATATTGCAGCATGATGAGCGAGACCACCCAAACTTTAACAAACTGTGCATATGCAAAAAAAACTACTTTGTCGATGGGCACCTCTGAATTTCTGGTGTGCAGTGACACTTTCCTTGCAGGATAAATATAAAGATAGCTGTGTAGTGCTAGAAGTGAGACTCCCTAAACCTAAAATGGTTAATAGTTACACATGTTAATAGTTACACATGTTAAGCAAACAACATGTGTTTGAATACACACGATGAAGCTCCACCTAGGGTGTAACATGTAAGGTAGAGACTGTCATCACAACTGTCAGATACACTAGGAGAGCCACTTCTGCACTGCTCTTATGAAGGAGAGGAGGTATGCTGGCCGCTTTGTGCATTCTAAAGGCAGGTATGCGGTCACAGCAGGGGGTCCTGTGCGTCCCTGTTCTCCTTTTCAGGGGCGAATAAGGTCCATATTTTTGTTTGAATTCAGACCTGTGTGCAGACCTGAGTGCAGACCGCAGAGATTGAGAGACAATCACGGACTCTTGCCATGTGAATTGGATGCAGGGAAACCTGCATCAAATTTGCAACAGTGTAAACCCGGCCTTAAGTGATATATTGTGGTTTTAATGTGAATATACCGTATTTTTCGCGTCATAAGACACAATCCCCCCCAAAAAATGGGGGAAATGTCTGTGCGTCTTATGGAGCGATTATTAACCTGTCACCGCCACCATCAAGTGGCTCCGGCAGCCGGCCACCAACTAGCTGACGCTGTTGCATTATAGGAGTTGTAGTCCACTCCACTCACCAGTGGTGCCCCCCACCCATCAGTCACAAAAAAACATCCCTTTAAAAAGAAAAAATAGAAAAAAATGTTCTTTAAGTGCACTGTGTTTGGGCGCCGGACACAGTGCACTATGGGAAGCGCCACATCAATGCAATCATGAGATTGCAGACGAGGCACTTCATTTTGGCCTGCTTTGCCGCACAATCCAAAGCGCAGAGCAGCTTTCGCCTGTAGTATCACTACGGGCGGGAGCTTTGTTGTTCAAGTGAAGAGGTTACTTACGGTTTCCCTGTTCCATGACACTTGGAAGTGACGTCGGCAGCTCTGTGGAACACACGGCGTGAGCGGAGCTGCCTGTAAGGTGAGTGAGGCTCAGGGCTGCATTTGATGGGGCACGGTGAGGCTGAATTAGATGGGGCACAGTGAGGCTGCATTAAATGGGGCAGTGAGGTTGAATTTGACGGGGCACAGTGAGGCTGAATTTGGGGCACAGTGAGGTTGAATTTGACGGGGCATTAGACATTATTGGCGGTCACAGTGAGGCTGAATTTGATTGAGAGACAATCACGGACTGTCATGCAGGGAAACCTGCATCCAATTTGCAACAGTGTGAATAAATGAATGAATTAAAGATTTGTATAGCGCTGCAAACTGCGAACTGAATCGCCTCGATTTAAAACCCGGCCTTTAGTGATATATTGTAGGACCCGCAGCCATTTGGTTCAGAATATTGTGTCTGTTTTTTTCTTGTTTTCCTCCTCTAAAACCCAGCAGTCACAAAAAAAACATCCCTTTAAAAAAAATAGAAAAAAATGTTCTTTAAGTGCACTGTGTTTGGGCGCCGGACACAGTGCACTATGGGAAGCGCCACATCAATGCAATCATGAGATTGCAGACGAGGCACTTCATTTTGACCTGCTTTGCCGCACAATCCAAAGCACAGATCACTACGGGCGGGAGCTTTGTTGTTCAAGTGAAGAGGTTACTTACAGTTTCCCTGTTCCATGGAACTTGGAAGTGACGTCAGCAGCTCTGTGGACATTTGATGGGGCACAGTGAGGCTGCAAGATGGGGCACAGTGAGGCTGAATTTGATGGGGCACATGCTGGCCGCTTTGTGCATTCTTAAGGCTGGGTTCACACTAGCTGCGGCCGCACAGGGGGTCCGGTGCGTCCCTGTTCTCCTTTTCAGGGGCGAATAAGGTCCACATTATTGTCTGAATTCGGACCTTAAACTGAGCCAAAGATGCACAGGACCCTTTTTCAGTGCAGACCGCGGAGATTGAGAGACAATCACGGACTGTCATGCAGGGAAACCTGCATCCAATTTGCAACAGTGTGAATAAATGAATGAATTAAAGATTTGTATAGCGCTGCAAACTGCGAACTGAATCGCCTCGATTTAAAACCCGGCCTTTAGTGATATATTGTAGTTTTAATGTGAATATACCGTATTTTTTGCACCATAAGACACAATCCCCCCCAAAAAAATGGGGGAAATGTCTGTGCGTCTTATGGAGCCAATATTGACCTGTCACCACCACCATCAAGTGGCTCCGGGGCCGGCCACCAACTAGCTGACGCTGTTGCATTATGGGAGTTGTAGTCCACTCCGCTCACCAAACCCAGCAGTCACAAAAAAAACATCCCTTTAAAAAAAATAGAAAAAAAAAATGTTCTTTAAGTGCACTGTGTTTGGGCGCCGGACACAGTGCACTATGGGAAGCGCCACATCAATGCAATCATGAGATTGCAGACGAGGCACTTCATTTTGACCTGCTTTGCCGCACAATCCAAAGCGCAGATCACTACGGGCGGGAGCTTTGTTGTTCAAGTGAAGAGGTTACTTACAGTTTCCCTGTTCCATGGAACTTGGAAGTGACGTCAGCAGCTCTGTGGAACTCACGGCGCGAGCGGAGCTGCCTGTAAGGTGAGTGAGGCTCAGGGCTGCATTTGATGGGGCAAAGTGAGGCTTCATTAGATGGGGCACAGTGAGGCTGAATTTGATGGGGCACATGCTGGCTGCTTTGTGCATTCTTAAGGCTGGGTTCACACTAGCTGCGGCCGCACAGGGGGTCCGGTGCATCCCTGTTCTCCTTTTCAGGGGCGAATAAGGTCCACATTATTGTCTGAATTCGGACCTTAAACTGAGCCAAAGATGCACAGGACCCTTTTTCAGTGCAGACCGCGGAGATTGAGAGACAATCACGGACTGTCATGCAGGGAAACCTGCATCCAATTTGCAACAGTGTGAATAAATGAATGAATTAAAGATTTGTATAGCGCTGCAAACTGCGAACTGTCTGTGCGTCTTATGGAGCCAATATTGACCTGTCACCACCACCATCCTAGTCATAAATTGCAACATTTTAAAAAAAATAGAAAAAAATGTTCTTTAAGTGCACTATGTTTGGGCGCCGGACACAGTGCACTATGGAAGCGCCACATCAATGCAATCATGAGATTGCAGACGAGGCACTTCATTTTGACCTGCTTTGCCGCACAATCCAAAGCGCAGATCACTACGGGCGGGAGCTTTGTTGTGGAACGCACGGCGCGAGTGGAGCTGCCTGTAAGGTGATCTGAGCACTGTTGCACTATGGGAAGCGCCACATCAATGCAATCATGACGTCAGCAGCTCTGTGGAACGCACGGCGCGAGCGGAGCTGCCTGTAAGGTGAGTGAAACAGTGAGGCTGCATTAGATGGGGCACAGTGAGGCTGAATTTGAAAAAAATGTTCTTTAAGTGCACAGTGGCAGCATTTGATGGCACAGTGGCAGCGTTTGATAGGACAGTGGCTGCGTTTGATGGTCACAGTTGCTGTGTTTGATGGCACAAGGGCATGGCCTGTGGCCCACAGGCCATAGCCAGCTTCCAGCAGGACCTACAGTCCAGCAGCCAGCAGGAGCCACAGGTCCGTGGCCAGCAACCAGCAGGACCCGCAGCCATTTGGTTCAGAATATTTTTTTCTTGTTTTCCTCCTCTAAAACGTAGGTGCGTTTTACGGTCAGGTGCATCTTATGGAGCGAAAAATGCGGTATATTACATGCTATGCAATGAACCAAGTATCCCGAGCTATTGTGATGCATACAAGGGAGTATTATCACCAAGGGAGTATTATCATTAGACTGGAAAAAACTGTCCCTTAGGGACCAGGTCAGTAATAGTGAGTATCATATGTGTCTGCTGTTTTTCATTTTATATAGTTATTGTAATATATCCCAAATCCAATTAGATCATTTACTCTTCATCGCTTCTGCTTTAAGCACTTCCTACTAGAAAAGCATTTATTGAGCACTCTTGAAGCATTTCCCAACATTTCCAAATACACAATCCCTACATCCAAATAATTATTAAGTACAACCCACTATATAGCATAAAGTGATAAAAGGAGACTTATTTATTTCTTGTTTTGAGAAAGCATTACATTTGTGGGTTAGTTCCACTTTAATCTGCAATGAAACCACCAATCACAATGGGACCAATTGTCTATTTGTGAGAGTTCTTCTTTAAACAGGATGATAGTAAATAATCAGTATGTATAATACATGTCAGATAAGCCATTTTTTTTTTTAAATGGGTGAAGGTAAAATCATTTCTGAAAACAGCAATAATTATCTGAGAAAATCTTACAATGGTTCCTTAGCAAACGAACACAGCAACAAGGGCTAGAAATGCAACCAACCCATAGAGAGCACAATTATTATATCATTAACTTCTAGATTTCATACAATGGGTCAATAGGTAAATGTCATTTGTCACTTCTTCACATTTTTAAGTTAGCTATATTCACATTCAGTTTCAAAGAGGTAATTTATAAAGGCTATTATTGAGTAAGTGGTAGCTGTTTAAGGGACAATTGCTTCCCACTATTCTTTTCATTGAGTCACTACCGATTCTGCAGTGTTGATACTGATTCCATCTATAGCAAAACATTGTGATTTAAATTTGCATTATGTGTCTGAGGCCCAGTCAGTGATAGTAGAGGGGGATGGAGATGATTGACAAATGTATATAAGATGTGGGTCTGCCTTAAATTGTGTGTACCACTTTTTATAATTCAGCCCCTGTAGTCAAACATGAAAATCCCTAGTGGAATATTGGTGTTTTGCCTATTTGCCACAATGATACTATTAGCTATATTGATACTATTATCATTTAACTAAAATATATTAGAGAGCTAGACTCTAAGAAACAAAAATAAAACATACACCCAATAGTACCTTGACAGTATACAAAATATTTTTCATTGTAATAAGAGCCGCTTCCCATGGGGCACTCATGCGTTCTCGCACCCGAGTCCCTCTGTTGCGTCCATTGACACAGACAGCAGGACTCCTCGGCCCCGCCCCTGCCCCCGCTTCCTCATCACTGGGAGTAAATGGCTCCCGATGCTCCAGCAAAGCCAGCGGGACCTGTAAGTGAGGGGAGAAAAGATCTGCAGGTGTGCATGGTGCTGGATTTAAAGGGGTCTCAGGTAAGTAAAGGTTGGTGAGGGGGTGATGCTGACACCTAAACATTTTTTACCGTAATGCAAGGAATGCATTAAGGTAAAAAATGTTTAGACTTTACAACCGCTTTAAATTATTATAGATACAACCTATATATGGATGGGGAACCCTATTATTTTCAGCCTTAAAGTGCTTGTAAAGTCAGAATGTTTTTTTTCCTTAATGCATTCTATGCATTAAGATAAAAAAACCTTCTGTGTGCAGCAGCCCCCTTAATACTTACCTGAGCCCCCTCTCTATCCAGCAATGTTATAGGATTGTCTCGGCTGCCCAGGACTCCCCTCCTCTTTGGCTGAAACAGCAGTGCAGTGCCATTGGCTTCCGCTGCTGTCAATCAAAGTCAGTTAGCCAACGAGGAGAGAAAGTGGCCCGGGTAACAGCTCTGTGTCTGAATGGATACATGTAGCTGCAGCTTGGCTCGGGTGCCCCCATAGCAAGCTGCTTGCTGTGGGGGCACTCGTCAGGAGGGGGGGGCCAGGAGTGCCAAAGAGGGACCCAAGAAGAGGAGGATCTGCTCAGCTGCTCTGTGCAAAACCATTACACAGAGCAGGTAAGTATAACATGTTTATTATTTTAACAAAAAAAAAAAACGAGACTTTACGATCACTTTACAGCTGAAAAAAAAAATCTATGGGCAGCTTTAGGGAGCATGGTCATCTTGGGAAATAAAGGGTGTTACTGGCAGGCTCACTAGGTGAAAATAGGGGAAAAAAAAAAAAAAAACAAATGCACAACGTTCAAGGATTGGTAAGTTTCAATTGATACAATTTTGATATGCATTTAACAGAGGTCATAACCATTCCATTATAGTCCAAATAGATGAGAACAATGGATACTGCAGTGAACTGAGTCTTGTCCAGATTTTAAAAAGTTAGCTGGCTAGCTTTCCGAGTACTGCTGCTTCTGCAATAGCGTATTTGGCCAGCCTGGGAAAGTTCTGTTTACTTTTCTGCCAGAAAGTAACAGACAGTATTCATTTCAAATCTTCTTAATATGAGTTTTGGGATGCAAATATATAAAAAATGTGTGAATGTTGTTTTAAATCTCTACATGTGTGAAAACTGTATATTATAAGACGGTGTGACAGCACTCCATTTTGTTTATGTCACCTAAACAGTATTTTGGAAAAAATGAATTACATGTTTTCAGACTTGTCAAAAGCTGACATATTTTTTTACAAATCATTATGAGATATTCAGACTCTGTGCTTTAGCAGCAGCCCTGATACAGGGCACAGACACAGATTTTGGACATATTTTAGTGGCACGGTGTAAAACATTGCCACTACATTATTGTTCTGTTGTTACATTTAGTTAATGATTTAAATTATATAATTAAAGGGGTTCTGTAATCACAGCACACACTTGCATTTTATAACATCAACACAGTAATAGTAATACAAACTTGAGTTATTTTTGACAATCCAATATAAGCTCACTTGAAAGTTTTCATGTTTTGAGTTCTGGCTGTCTGTTGCCAATCTCTTTCCACAACTTCCTGGATTGTCCTGCATGCTTTGCAGCTTCTCGTCTGCTCTTTATTTTCAATCTCTAAGGACCACATGTCCCATGGTACCTTGCTGCCTGCACAAAGTGATTCCTGTACTGACTCCACCTCCTGAAACTCCTCTTCTCAGCACCTCTGTAGTCCAGGAGGCAGGATCTGTAAATTTTGTGATGCAGCAGTGCCTACTCATTGGGCATAGTGAAAATATATTACAGAATGTGTGTAAATGTGTGGGATCGTCACAAAGTACGTTTACAAACTTCAAGATGGTTCAGAGTAATAAGAAATAAAAAATAAGGAGCTGCGCCAATTATGCTAAAACAAATGGAAAGACTAAATACACTTCCAATGAATAAAAATATCTACAATAATTTAGGATGTGAATCCAAATATGACACAAAATCATGAACATAAAGCAAATACTCAAAAAAGGTCATATATTCAAGTTCATAAAATAATGACATTTGCTCAATAGGTAAGATTAAAGGTACTCTGGCAGCAAAAAGGATGAAAATGACACTGCACCCATCAAAACGTGAATCAGATTGTACACCTCGATGACTTGCATGTACAGTAGGTGAAAAAGTGCCCGACACCCTACAATGTTTAATTGTACACTGTATTTTTCTGAAAACTTAATAAAAAACTTATTGTAAAAAAAAAAAAGTGCCCGACACCCTAGATCACTATGTGGTTACCAGACGGTAAAGCAAATAAAGCTTTAATGGGAGCCAATCAGCAACTGATGTGAGTGTCCCTGGCTTCTCTCTCTCCTGATCCCCAGCATCCACCAATTAAAGTTGTGGGATATTAGACTTCTGCAGAACTGTGTCCAGGTCCCAGTGGTACAGTAATGCGGCGTACACGGTCGGAATTTCCGATGGAAACAGTCCGATGGGAGCTTTTCATCAGATTTTCCGACCGTGTGTATGCCCAACGGTCTTTTTCTGTCGGAATTTCCGACGGACTTTGAATTGAGAACCTGTTCTCAATTTTTCCGAAGGAAAACCTTTCTAGCGGATTTTCCGATCGTGTGTATGCAATTCCAAAAAGCAAAATTCCGACGCATGCTCGGAAACAATTCGACGCATGCTCGGAAGCATTAAACTTCCCTTTTATAGTGCTGTTGAACGTGTTTTATGCCGCTGTGTTATTAACCATCGGAATTTGGTGTGATCGTGTGTAGGCAACACAGCTTGAGTGGAATTCCGTCGGAAAAAACCACCAGAGTTTTTTCCGACGAGAATTCCCATCGTGTGTACGCGGCATAAGAGCTGACTGACTGATTTTCACGCCTCTCCCTTCGGGATCATCATCTCCAGTAATCACTTGTACAGCATATACTGCATGTTTTCCTGATAATGGCTCTATTCCTTCTGTTTTAGTTACCTCACCCTGGCTTTGTGATCCACTACCTCCAGGTACAGCAGGGAACTGACAAAATCTTCCAGTGAATTCAGATGGGCACAGGCAGTGATTGTTGGAAGAGCACTGGCCACCATTCATGCAGGGTATTGGGCAAACCACAGGTTGTCTGCTATCGAATGGTAACCAAACTGAGTGAGGTGAGCCAGTAATAAGAGTTGGCTCGAAATAATTTAAATACAATGTGGAAATAAATACATGATTTTACATTTTGACCATAGAGATACTGTGTATTTAACAGCACAACTTAATCTTACGTGTTTAAATCCATCCTTATGTACTCTATTGTCCACACACTAATCTCAAATGATCAGCTCCTGCTTGCTAGCATTTGGAGATTCTACTGACTTATTGTCGTAGCTCAGTGGTCTCCAAACTGTGGCCTGAGGGCCGGATGAGCCCTTTGCTTGCTTTTATCTGGCCCTTGAAGCACTATTCCATCCACTGGCACCAACAATGGGGCATAATTCTGCCATTGAAACCAATTAAATGAGCCCAATTCCTCTTAATGTCACCAATGATGGGGCACAATTCTTCCCAATGACACCAATGATGGCGCACAGTTCCTCTCAATAACACCAACACTGGGGCCCAATGACACCAATGATGGGGCACAATTCCTACCTAATGACACTAACGATGGGGCATGATTCCTCCCAATGACACCTATGTTGGGGCATAATTCCTCCTAATGACACTAACGATGGGGCATGATTCCTCCCAATGACACAGATGATTGGGGCACAATTTTTTATAATGACACCAACGATGGAGCACAGTTCCTCTCACTAGAAACAAGATATACCTGTGCTCAAATCCCTATAGCTTGTACATGCATATAATCTATCAGGTGGTAAAGGGTGTGACCACATGTTAACACTAGAAATTCTGGATAACAGTATGAAAAGGCTTATCCAGAATTTCTACAGTTCCTCTCACTGACAGCAAAGATGGGGCATTGTTTACTCCCACTGATGCCGGGATATTTTTTACTCTCAATTCCCCCCCTAAAGTCTGAAGGACAGTAAACTTGCTCTTTGTATAGAAGGTTTGGAGACCCCTGTCATAGCCAATAGCCAGGCTGGATTCAAGGAGAGCTGTCAGACCTTCCATTGCTGGAGAAGGCTGACTCAGACAGTCAAGGAAGCAGACTGAACCACCTTATTTGCTGGTACTTTTTATCAGACCAAATCTGTGAAAGTTCAAAATTGTGTGGCCAGCATAAGCATTCAATAAGCAGGTGAATTTCTGAAAAGAAAGTAGTCCTCATTTCAAACTCAGACGGTCTGACTTCACTTAAATCCCACTTGTTTCTGTCTCTAATGGGCAAAGTTCCTCTTCATTTTGGTCTTGAGTTTTTATATATATAAACCCATTAAAAATTGTACATTGCTCTATGAGTCACTGGAGCTTTATTAATCATGGACAACAGTAATCAATTCTAAAACTTCAAGCTTACAACAATACCCATTATGAAATACTAACACAGTATTGCAGGTGTGCATTCCTAATAGTTTTCTTTTTCTTTCCGTAATTTAACATTTGCTAAAGGGTTTTAGCTCTTGCTATATTTCCAATATACAAATGACAATGAAGCGTGGGGAATATATTTTCCTTTCTGTACAATAAAGTAAATGAAGGGAAACATGGTCAGCTATTAAATATATTCTAGTCACAGATGTCCACTTTTCTAAATGTGATTTTCAATATACCACTTATTCAGCTATGATGAAAATAACCAGCAAAGGTCTATACACATTTATATGTGATTTAGAATGTCCTTGGGAAACATTTACTTAGAGCAAATAGAACAGACTATGCCCTAGCAATTGTACTATTAATTGCTTCTAGAAAGGATTAGATACTTTTTATACAAAGCACAGCATAGGTATTGTACAGTGCTACAGAAAGCAATTTTTCCACAGCTTTAAGTGATTATTCAGGACAAGTCCAATTGTAGACATTAGCTTCAAATAGGATTCTTGAACTCTTACTGGGTCAACTGAGCAGGCAGGATAGAAGGTAAAGAAGACCATACACAGATAAATCTTTTTGGTACTCAACGACCGGATCTTTAGATGTGCTACTTTACACCTGCTATGCATGTCTTCTATTCCTATGAGGTAGTAATCTTGAGAGCCAGGCTATCTCTCTTTATCTCTGCTTCAGAAAAAAAAGGTAAAGAATATCAAACAAAACTTTCCATCTCCCACTGTCACTCTTGATGCTAAGAACAGTTTCCTGTGGTCTGCCAATCATATCATTCCTGTTCCATATGGAAGTAGATCACTGCACGATATTGGAAAGTTTATCCTACAATAATCTTCTGTATAGTGCAAATAAAGATGAACTCCAGATAAAAAATATCCACATGATAGCTATGAAATGTAGCCTTTTTAAAATTATTTTGTTTAGCTAGGTTTGTAATACACCCCCCCCCCCGGCATATTACATTATTACATAGCAGTCAAAAAATCTTCAACAACCTTCGCCTGGACAATGAAAGAGCTGAAGTGCACTAATATGGTCATTACTTCTTCCTTATGTCATGTCGGAAGGCTTTCAGTCTTCAATAAACAACACTATGTGATGTGGCAGAAATTGACCAGAATACAGGGTTGCCCTTTCCTCTACAAGACATTGGGGGTGATTTACGAAAGCCGTGCGAACGGCGAAGCGCAATGCACATTTCTATATTTACGAAATGGTGCACTGGTAACAGAGCGCAAATCCCCCATTTACTATATGCAATCTCGGCGCATGGGAGAATGCAATCTGTGTGCTACTATGGACATGGCGCACGGCATCTCCAAATCAATATTGACAGAAGATGGAGGTGCCAATATTATGGGGTGGTGTGAGGAAGTTTAGTAACAGCTGCCCAAGTAACAAATATGCCCAAAATAGAATGAGAAATTAACTTTTTCAGAAATAGCCTGCTGTGCCCGCAAGTACGTTTAGAACTGCATGAGAACAATGTAAGAACAATGTAAGCAGTGCGCATGTGCAAGTGGCTGTTGCGCTCGTTCACATGCGTTTGTTCACTGCACGGCCAAAATCTTAGTAAATGTTAAGCAACGTACATGCAATTGCATGGGTTGAACGGGTGCACCTCTAAACTTGACACATTTTTTTTTACGCTGGTTCACCTTCATTTATTTTTTTAAGGAGATTTGCACACGGGTCATGTTGGCATGTTGTGTTGCCAACATGTGACATGCACCTTGACTCTCACTCATCTAGCTCCTCCTAAAAGGGCATTTAACCTTCCCCCTCTAATGCATATGATTTCCATGGGCTAGCTTTTGCTTTTAAAGGGGAACTCCACACACCATTCTCCAACGCTCTTGTCTCCCCCCTCTAACCCCTTGGATTTCCATGGGCTAATTTTTGCTTTTTAATGGGAACTCCACACTCCACTCTATTCTCAAAAGGCTGTGAGCTGCCTTCACCAATCCAAACCACATCCTTTTTCAGAGCATACAACAGGGCCAGCTAGGAAAAGGGTGAGAAGAGCGATCGCCCAACCCCCTCCTGAACCATACAAGGCTACATGCACTCAACATAGCTGGCTGCCTTTGGGGCATGTTGCGCTCAGCCCAATACCAACCACAAAGCACCTTGTACCCACTAGTTTAAAGGGATTTCCCACATTCCGTAAAACCCCCTGTCTGCAGCCCCCCACAACCCCAGCCTAGGGTTGTGAGGAAGAGGCCCTTTTACTACTACATATGGGAACAAGGTGGTTGACTTTTGGGGTGCCTGAGCCCCTCCTGCCCCCAAGCATCCACCCCTTTCATGGGCTGGCTTGTTGTGTGTTTGGCTAGGGTTTTGTTAGTGTGTGGAAGGGGCACAATATTTTTTAGGTTGGGGTGGTATTTTTCACGTAGGGGTTCTCATTTTAAGCCTTAACAGACCCAAATGGCCTTGTATGTATTGGGGGGGGGGGCAGGATATTTTTTGTTTTGGGTTAAAATCTTGAAGCTGCAATGTAGTTTTGTAAGTTTTCTCTAAAGCCATAAATCTTTTAAGCAGCATTTTGAATACATGCTACAGATGCACAACTTTACAGGCAGAGTAAGCACCCCCCCCCCCCCCCCCCCCCCAAGTTACTAGCTTTTAAACAATTTTGCATTTTTAAAGGCACTTCTCCTTTGTTTCGTTTTTGGACCCCATACCCATTTTGAGGCCAATAACTAGAATATAAGCCAGCCAAGTGGGGACTCACACAATTAACAAGTCAGTTCCCATAAACTGCAATGGTATTTTTTTGTACAACTTTTGCCCATGTTAGGCTCTTTGTTTGCCACCCTGGACCGGGGGGGTGTTTGTCCCATCTGTAATTTTGTAGCATGCTGGATGATGTGCTTAATTTTGGACAGGTGGTGGCTTATTTTGTGCTAGCTGCATTTGGGTTGTTCTGGGCATGCTCAGGGCTTTGTTTTTTTGCTGTGGCTTCTGGTGTGTGAAATGCATTTGTGTTGGTCTGGGCATGTTCAGGGACTGTGGGTGTGTGTGTGTGTCTGTCTGTGTGTGTCTGTCTGTCTGTCAAGAGAGTACATTTGGGTGTCCGTATAGAGTTTGTAACACATGTATTTTCTCTTTGTTTTTTGTTAGTTATGTATTTGCAAAACAGATGTGTTTTAGAGCAAGTATTTTTTACTTCTTTTTTTTTTTTTTTGGGGGGGGGGGGATATGTTTCACTGAAATATTTTTGATGTTGTCAATCTGTGTTGTTTGTAGGTTGTTGGTTTCAAGCTGTTGTGACTACTAAATGTTTAAATCCTTAAAAGACTGTCTGTTTGTGGGCACAGTCCGTTTAACTCCTGTTAATTTCCTCTGCAAAATGGACAGACCTCAAAACCATATTCTGTTAGTGTCTCAAATTAACATACATTTGTTTTTTTTTGCTTTCTCTTTCTCTTGATCTTTGAATCTTGAATCTTTGATTTCCCATTCTCTTTTCCAAGTCCTGTTTTGTTGACCAATAAAATTTGTAGCAACTTTTTATGCTTTATGTGTTTTGTTAATAATTTTTTTGCAGATGCATGCTCAATCCAAGTAATGCATTTTACACCACCTCCCCAAAAAAAAAATCATGCAACAGATTTCCCAGCTGCAGCTTAACTAGGCTGATTGGCATGGCAAAACAAAAAAAGGTGTGATTTATCTAAAAGCTACTTTCCTGGTGCCTTCATGGTAGCATATGCATGCATATGCTGGTATGGATAGGCACTAATAAATGAAAATTACAGAGAGGTAAGTATTTCATTTTCCATTTTAGCACAGTGGTTCTCAGCCTCAGACCTCAAGTATCCCTGACAGGACATGTTTTGGGAATTTATCTTAGCTAAATTAGCTGTCCAAAATACCAAGCCATTGACTCTGATTTAAAGCACCTGTGCAAGATGAAGGTAAACCTGTAAACATGGCCTGTTGGGGGTACCCGAGGACAGTGTTGAGAACTGCTGATTTAGAGCACTGAGCTAAAATCTAGCTAAAGACAATCCTATTCTAACTGTGGGCATTTGAGGGAAACCAAGTGGGTGTTAGAACCCCTGCTTGTCTTTTTTAGGTTTGGCTTTGTGTCCCTTTTCTGAAAATTGGTTTCACTTCCTGTCACATAGCCAAACAGGAAGTGAGGGTAAAACCCTACCAATGTCTTTCCTTGGGGACACACAGGTCAATCTAACTAGTGTCCCCATTAGGCAAATTGCACTCTAGCACTTTGTTGTGTACATCCCAAATTATTAGGTATTTTGGCGTTTATTAAAGGCAAATCCACTCTGCAATACAAGTGTACTCGCCGCAAATCTGAGGGGAAGCACTGGTGATTTTATCATCCAATCATGTAGAAGCAAAGATGCTGTTTTTTTATTTTGCCTTGCATGTCCCCCTCAGATCTCCAGTAACTGCACTTCCAAGTGCACTTGTAGTGCAAAGTGGATTTGCCTTTAGTAAATAAAACCCAAAGTCCAAGATACTTAATAATTTGAGGTGTACACAGCAAAATGCTACAGTGCAATTTACCTAATGGGGAAACTATTTAGATTGACCTGTGTGTCCCCAAGGAAAGACATTGGTAGGGTTTTACCCTCACTTCCTGTTTGGCTATGTGACAGGAAGTGAATAAATTTGAAAGAGAAACTGGCAAAATTTGGGAGGTGTCTTCACCCTATCAGGGGTGCAGACATCCCCAAAAACTGAGAAGACTTCTAATCCCTTTTCACTCTATCCCCAAGCAAAAATAAGAAAGGATTTCATTTAGTTTAACTTTGCAAAGACACATTCCTAAGTTCAACTGTGATGCATATCAATGGCCCATTTAGACCTTGTTTAATAGAAAACACCAGTTGCCTTTCACTATAAATATTTGTTAGTCCAGTCCTGGAAATCTGCATCTGCTTTACTATCAATTTCCATAAAAATTGGGTTCCTGCAGCTAGATGCTCCGAAAGGCATCTAGATGCGCGACTTCTGTGTGAACAGAGGTATGTAGCCATGGTGCATATCTGGTTCCCGGAAGCAGTGGCCAGCATACAGGAATGACATCACGCCCCTCCAGGAATTTGCTTGTACTGCTGCTAATTTGAGATGATCCTTATTTGCAAATTAAGATCATTTTTTATTTATTTTTACATGGGGTGGTGTTTGTGTGGGTCATGTGTATATGTATAAATGATTTGGCCTCAAAACACACACCTACTTCCTGTGTACAGATTCACTTCCAGGCCAATGTATATTGCTTCCTGGTTCAGTGTGTGTGTGTATTGTGGGAGATTAGCTTGTGGGGATCTCCTTTTCTGAATGACAGTCAGCAAACAGGCACTTTCTTAAAAACCTGGCGGATGCCAGGTTTATTTGCAGGAGGTTTGCAAAGTAAAAAAAAACAACCAGAAAATGAATTCCTTGCCGTCCGGCGCTAACTACACAAATAGTGTCCTCTCTATACAGTGCGGGGCTGGTCCCCGTCACCCATAAAACATACGAAAAAGCAAACCTTTTAATCCAACATCCAGAGCTCCTCTCACTCAGGTTCCTTCCTGAGTCTCAAAACCTGAGCCCTGCTGTGCTCTCTTCCTGGATATTTAAAGTCCAGCTGACTGTGAACTCCAGTGGACCCGAACATTCGGACCGGAACCCAGCCTGCCACAGAGGCTGGAAAAACCGGGCCGGATTCCGGTTTAGTCCCTTACAATGGAACGAATTTGAGGTGAAATGTACCTATTATCGTGTATCTCACCTTGCATACCGTCACAGTATATATAGATATATCTGTAGATGTAGGTTCTTGTGTCCACCAGCAGAGAGAAGTTGGGTAGATGTCACACTCCCAATTTGGCTGGCCAAAGACTAGAGCACCTTTTGCGATTCGGCACTGCGTCGATTTAACTGACAATTATGCGGTCGTGCGACGTGGCTGCCAAACAAAATGTATGTGCTTTTTTTTCCCCACAAATAGAGCTTTCTTTTGGTGGTATTTACAGTGGTGTGAAAAAGTGTTTGCCCCCTTCCTCATTTCCTGTTCCTTTGCATGTTTGTCACACTTAAGTGTTTCGGAACATCAAACCAATTTAAACAATAGTCAAGGACAACACAAGTAAACACAAAATGCAATTTGTAAATGAAGGTGTTTATTATTAAAGGTGAAAAAAAATCCAAACCACCATGGCCCTGTGTGAAAAAGTGATTGCCCCCTAAACCTAATAACTGGTTGGGCCACCCTTAGCAGCAACAACTGCAACCAAGCGTTTGCGATAACGTGCAATGAGGCTTTTACAGCGTCCTGGAGGAATTTTGGCCCACTCATCTTTGCAGAATTGTCCTAATTCAGTTACATTAGAGGGTTTTCGAGCATGAACGGCCTTTTTAAGGTCATACCACAACATCTCAATAGGATTCAGGTCAGGACTTTGGCTAGGCCACTCCAAAGTCTTCATTTTGTTTTTCTTCAGCTATTCGGTGGTGGACTTGCTGGTGTGTTTAGGATCATTGTCCTGCTGCAGAACCCAAGTTCGTTTCAGTTTGAGTACACGAACAGATGGTCGGACATTCTCCTTCAGGATCTCTTGGAAGACAGCAGAATTCATAGTTCCTTTTATCACGGCAAGTCTTCCAGGTCCTGAAGCAGCAAAACAGCCCCAGACCATCACACTACCACCACCATATTTTACTGTTGGTATAATGTTCTTTTTCTGAAATGCAGTGTTCCTTCTACGCCAGATATACTTGGACACACACCTTCCAAAGAGTTCCTCATTTGTCTCATCGGTCCACAGAATGTTGTCCCAAAAGTCTTGGGATCATCAAGATGTGTTGTGGAGAAATTGAGACGAGCTTTGATGTTCTTTTTGCTCAGCAGTGGTTTTCTCCTTGGAACTCTGCCATGCAGGCCATTTTTGCCCAGTCTTTTCCTGATGGTGGAGGCATGAACGCTGACCTTAACTGAGGCAAGTGAGGCCTGCAGTTCCTTGGACGTTGTTGTGGGGTCTTTTGTGACCTCTTGGATGAGTCGTCGCTGCGCTCTTGGGGTAATTTTGGGCGGCCGGCCACTCCTGGGAAGGTTCACCACTGTTCCATGTCTTCGCCATTTGTGGATAATGGCTCTCACTGGTTCGCTGGATTCCCAAAGCTTTGGAAATGGCTTTATAACCCTTTCCAGACTGATAGATCTCAATTACTTTCTTTCTCAATTGTTCCTGAATTTCTTTGGGTCTCGGCATGATGTGTAGCTTTTAAGGATCTTCTGGTGGACCTTACTGTGTCAAGCAGCTCCTATTTAAGTGATGCCTTGATTGTGAACAGGTGTGGCAATAATCAGGCCTGGGTGTGGCTAGAGAAATTGAACTCAGGTGTGGACAACCACAGTTATAGTATGTTTTAACAAGGGGGGCAATCACTTTTTCACACAGGGCCATGATGGTTTGGATTTTTTTTCACCTTTAATAATAAACACCTTCATTTACAAATTGCATTTTGTGTTTACTTGTGTTGTCCTTGACTATTGTTTAAATTGGTTTGATGTTCCGAAACACTTAAGTGTGACAAACATGCAAAGGAACAGGAAATGAGGAAGGGGGCAAACACTTTTTCACACCACTGTAATCATCTCTGCGTTTTTTATTTTTTGCGCTATAAACAAAAAAAGAGCGACAATTTTGAAAAAAACGCAATATTTTTTACCTTTTGCCATAATAAATATCCCCCAAAAATATATAAAAAAAACATTTGTTTCCTCAGTTTAGGCCGATACGTATTCTTCTACCTATTTTTGGTAAAAAAAATCACTTACTAAACATACAGCCATAATGCTACAATGGAATGGTTTAGATGGTTTAGATCAAAGCATTTTCATGTGTTAGAATAGCCCAGTCAAAGTCCAGACCTAAATCCAATTGAGAATCTGTGGCAAGACTTGAAAATTGCTGTTCACAAATGCTCTTCATCCAATCTGGCAGAGCTTGAGCTATTTTTCAAAGAATGGGCAAAAATGCCACTCTCTAGATGTGCAAATCCGGGAGAGACATCCCCAAAAAGACTTGCAGCTGTAATTACAGGGAAAGGTTATTCTACAAAGTATTGATTCAGGGGGGCTGCATACAAATACGCGCCACACCTTTTACATAATTATTTGTAAAAATCATTTTCCTTCCACTTCACAATTATGTGCCACTTTGTGTTGACCTATCACATAAAATCCCAATAAAATACATTTACGTTTTGGTTGTAACATGACAATATGTGGGAAATTTCAAGGGGTGTGAATACTTTTTCAAGGCACTGTATAACTAAAGATGGTATATTATATATTTGTAATTTTTAAAACTGGAGTAAGCACGCATTCAGTATTTTGGACAAGGTTCTGAACAAGACCAATACATTTTTTTTTTGTGAAAACACATTCCCTCATATCAGCCTATTGGGAGCTGCCAATAGCTAATGTATAATAGAACTTGTCATTAGTACAGAGGCCAGCCATACAGAGGCAACCATGCACAAGTGTTTGTAAATATGATTGAAAATAACATACATATCTACCTACGCACATTACAAACTGATGGACTATCAGGGACAATCTCATTTGGTCTTACCTTCAACTCTGTGGTAAGAGGAAAATCTGGTTTATACAAATTGAATAAACTGATTTGAGAGGCCCTTGAACTTCAAAGATATTGTACATTTAAAATGATAAAGTTCAATGAATAGGCAGTACAATTGTGATGTGTGTGTTGGCAACTTAACTGTCAGATTGTCACTGTGAAGCCTATAGTTTTGTTTTGTTTTTTTCATAGTACAACCTGTTTTTGTATAATCCAATCTTAAAGAACGCAAACAACCACTTAAAACCTTGTCATAAAAAAACAACATGGAATCTCTTCATATAAAAAGACCAATTCTTTCAATTCTACAAGTTTGCAAAATTTTCATCAAGGAAAATAGTTTCTTTTGTGGTTTATGAAGATGGAATGTGCAGGGTCACCTATGGCCTAACCTTGACTGATCTCAAGTAATAATAAGACAAAGGGGCTAAATGTGAAGGGAGTGAAAGCCACAATTATGGCAAGAACATTTAGATGCTGACTGACACAACGCACACGACCTAGCTTATAGGAAAAGCACAGCAAAGCATACAGAAAGAAAATCGCCAAGGATTTTTCCCACTTAGCTTTGGTGTTACTATCTTAGAGATCAGAAGAAGGTCAAGTTGAAAACGTACTCTCCCAGAGGTACCATAAGTACTTTATGAGATCAGTAGTAAGAATCGCTCTGGTATATATTATACCCTGAAGCACTTGGTTGCAGTTATGAATTTATTGCTTTTATTGTGTGCTAAACATAACTATGGATTAATTATTTTCTAGTTGTTTACACTATCTAAATATACCACTTTAGCTTAATTAATTGCTATTGAAGAAGCTGTGGTTTAGAACAACTGTTCACTAATCCAGTGCTAAGCAATGAGGAGGTTGTAACTTTGTTAATTGTAACAAAATTAGGAAAGAAGAGCAAATCCATTTACAATTGAAGCTGGCCTATTTGCATAAACATATTTACATAAATGTGTAACAATCAGCCTTAATGGGAAAACATTATAGGGCATTTCTGTATTAATGTACGTATTATAGCCCTAGTTTGAGGATTTAAGCATTTAACACTGAAAAAATGGTTTATTACCATATCACTTATTATTAAGCTGACTTGCTGCAATAAATAGAATGTGATTAAATTAAGTATCCAGGTGACAATTTTTTTTTTATCACTTAAGCAACGTGATGTATGCGTGAAACCAATGTTATTTTTTCTGTGCCCATAGGTAGCAAAAAGCATACAGATAGTTACTTCAGTCCACAGAGGCCATGGGTAAATTTAAGCAGGTTATAACCTGCAGCTCATAAGCAAAATGGATAACAAGTCCTCACAGGAATTAAACTAAACAAACATATTCGGGTTTAATTAAAACCTCTAAGGATAATATTCTAACACAAAACAATGAGAATTATTCTTTCAGCAATCCAACTGTAGAAATATGTTTGTTTATTATGGCTTAGGCTATCCATACATGTAAAGATTTGTAATAGATTGCACATATAGATTTCTAATAGATTCCTCCATCCATACTAAACAGCGTGTATAAAGGAATCTCCCTTGCCGGCTATTGTGTTCCAACACAATAGGCACTCACAGCTGTTATTCGTTCAGCAATCCAACTGTAGAAATACGTTTGTTTATTATGGCTTAGGCTAGCCATACATGTAAAGATTTGTAATAAATTACACATATAGATTTCTAATAGATTCCTCCATCCATACTAAACAGCGTGTATGTAGGAATCTCCCTTGCCAGCTATTGTGTTCCTACACAATAGGCACTCACAGCTGTCAGACCACCTGAACGGTGAGTCCATCTGATTGGATGCTGTCACTGTTCAGATGACATTTTTTCATCCATCTCCTTTGACAAAAGTCAAATGAAAAATCAATCTGAATTCATGTATTTGCTTGTTACAAATGAATCTCTTTGTTTATCGTATATTTAAGTCTTGTTTTTATATCTGAAAACCTTAATAAAATAAGATTAAAACCGAAAAATCTACTTTTGTTGAGCCAGATACTGCTGACAGGGCCACCCAATGGTTTAAGCCAATAATGGCAGTTTTTACTATACTTTCCATAATATCATCATAATATTAAAAAGGGCCAAGTAAGGGCAGCATAGACCTGACATTGATTCAACTTAAATTATGGCAAGTGGTAACTACTACTAGAATTGTACAAAAGTGTACATTTACTTCACATTATAGTCAAAACTCAAACATTGGGCTATTTTTTTTTTCTTTTTAACTTTATATTTATTGAGATTTCACAAAGAGAATGCAAAATACAGACACAAATGCATGTCATATATAAAACATAATGATATAGAGGGTGAACATTTTGTATCGGCACAGTATACAAAAGATAGAATTTAACTATATGGTAAAGAGTTCAACAGGCAAGAAACTGCAGCATTAATATGGGGGAACAGATTTGAGGTTCGATTATTAAGAAAGGTAAATTATGTCAGATGGGGGTGTTCATTCAGATTGGGTGTAGATAAGGCATCAAGGCTATTAAACAGGTATAGGTCATGTCAGTGGTGTAACTAAAACCTTCAGGGCCCCGGTGCAAGAAACCATGAAGGGCCCCCCTGAACCCCAGCCGAGGCCCTTCCCTCCGAGTCCGGTGGTGGAACTCCAGGGCTCGGTCGCAGGTACGACTTTTGTGAGCCCTGTAGTTCCACCACTGGTGTCAGCAGTTTTTTTATTATTTTTTAAAATTTTTTAGGAGTCCCGTTGGGGGACTTTGGTGAGATATCAGAAGTCTAAACAGATGTTACACCTTTGAGACAAAGAGGAAGAAGGGAAATTGGGACCCTGTCCTCTGGGGAGAAGTGGGCCCTGTCCCCAGGAGATTGGGTCCTTGTCTTTAGGGGAGATGGAGTCCCTGTCCCCACGTAAGTAGGAGTCCCATATGTAGAGGGGGCGGCATGGGCCCCTTGCAGCACAGGGCCCGGTTGCGCTCGCGACTGCTGCACCCCCTATAGTTACGCCCCTGGGTCATGTGAAGTTTAGGCATTTAGGGTGTTTAAGCCAAAGTTTCCATTGGTCATGACATTTTGGGAGTTGTAAATGAGCTTTGGCATACATGTATTCCATCAGGCAGTTGTTGTTGAGGAGCGTGATCACTTACCGAAATGGATGGGGATTGTAGGGATTTCCACTTTCTAGCAAAAGCTAGGCGGGCAGCTATGAGATGTTCGTGTGGGATTTCTGGTGCCAAGTGTCAATATCTAGACCCAAAAAAAAGAACCATTTATGGTGATAGGGACAGAGAGGTCGGGGTAATAGAAAGGATGAGCTTAGTTAGAATGGACCAGTATAGAGTGAGTGTGGGTCAATTCCACCATATGTGTAGAGGAGATCCATAGCTTCCACAGTTTCTACAGCACATGTTTGTTGTACAGGGGTAAATGTGTGCTAGTTTAGCAGGTGTGAGGTACCAGTCGTGGAATATTTTCTGGACGGATTCCCAATGAATTAGGCAGTGGGAGGACTTCAGTGGTGTATGAAGAGAATGGTATCATTGCTGGGGTGTATAAGAACATTGTAGTAGTTGTTCCCAGCAGTCCATTGATGATGTCTTAAGGTCACAGGGGACCGTGGTGAGACGTTTAAAAAGAAAAAATGTTTTAAAATTGCTGTTAAATTACTTTGAGAGCTGTCATTAACAGCTTCTATGTTTGAAAAAACAAAAACAGCACACAGACCCCTCCAAGGGGCTGCTATGCATTTTGGGGGCCATCTTTTTTTTGTTTAAGAATTAAGGCAATGAATGTAATTTGCTGGCAATTTAACCACTTGACCCCCAGGCCAATTATGACACTTCTCACATACATTGAAAAAAATAATACTTAATAGTAAATAATATTTATTTAAAAGTAAATAATATTTATTTAAAAGTAAATAATTAATTATAACTCCCAAACATTATATATTTTCTTAAAGCAAAGGTTCTGGAGAAAAAAAATGTTGGTTGTTGCAATTTTTATGTCACATGATATTTGTAAAGTGTATCAAAAGCCAGAGTTCAGCTTTCAACTTTAAAGCTCCATACTTGCAAGTGTTGGATTAACTCACTGCCCGCAGATTAGGGGAGCACACATCAGGTGAGTATATGGGGGTAGGGAGACACCCTTTCTAGAGACACTGCCACCTTGTCCTTCATGAGCAAAGTAACAGTGTCACTTTAATATGAGTTTTGTATAGTACAATGCAGAATATTTTTCAGAGAACTGAAAAGTGTCAGACCAACTTGAAATGCATTAGGGGAAACCTGTATTGTTTAGCTTCCTTTTTGCCGTTTCTTGTATGATCAATCTCTTTTTAGATTTTAGGCAGGTGTTAATATGATAGGTGGTGTCTTTAAATCAGGGTTTCTATATTTAAAGCGGAGTTCCACCCTAAAGTGGAACTTCCGCTCATCGGAACCCCCCCCCCTCCGGTGCCACAGTTGGCAACTTTCAGGGGGGAGGGGGGTGCAGATACCTGTCAAAGACAGGTATTTGCACCCACTTCCGGGCATATACTTCCATGAGAGTCTATGCCTCTTCCTGTCCCGCCGCACTTTCTGCTGGGACACACACGGGTCCCAGAGACAGCGCAGACGATTCCCATTGCACTGCGTGACTCGCGTATGCGCAGTAGGGAACCGGGAAGTGAATCCACAACGCTTCACTTCCTGATTCCCTCAACGAGAATGGCGGTAACAGCAGCCGAGAACCGATCGATTTCTCAGCTTCGGCTGCCGACATCGCTGGACCCTGGAAGAGGTAAGTGTCCATTTATTAAAAGTCAGCAGCTGCAGTATTTGTAGCTGCTGGCTTTTAATTTTTTTTTTTTTTTTTTCGGTGCAAGCCCTCTTTAAGAGGCACCAAGAAACCATTAAGCTCTATTCACGTCTGTGCATTTTAGGAACGTGTGAAAAATGCACATTGCACTTATGGTGACATTAATTGGTAATGGCACCCCAAGCAAATGTGGCAAAACGTGCAGTAAAAATGATCACGGCATGTAGGGCAGCCCATTTAAATCAATGGACTGCACTATGAGTGTCACAGGAAGAATGTGTAAGAAAAAAAACCCACAAAAAAGTGAGAAAAAAGTGCATTTCAAACAGCTAGGTGTTAACTGGGCCTTAGTGGCAGCCTCAGCATGTCTAGGTTAAAGAGATCCTATTTGGTTTTTAAACATTTTTAAATGGCAGGCCATGTAATAGATGAGATATACTTACATGTGTGACAGCCCATTCCCTCCATTCCAGCTCTGCAGCCTCCATAAGACACTTTAGCATTTGACACTCCTGGGAGTGTCCGATGCCTGTGTATACCACCACATGCCCTTGTTCTTCTGGCCCCTACATCATTACTGGACTCATGAGTGATATAGGGATCCTGGATAAAAACCATGATTTATAACAAGGGTTTGTTCTCAGAAGTGTTGAATGCCAAAGAGTCGTATGGAGGTTACATTGATGGAAAGAAGGAAAGATAGGAGATACGCACAACTACAGAGGTGCATATAAAATCTCTTTGATTGCAGGGACTTGCTGTGGGGGATTTTATTTAAAGACCTTTCTTGGATGGAAAACTGAAGAGCTAGGCTCCTTCCATGTATTTCAAGGCTTCATTTTCAATTTTAACTGGATGATCATTTTAAATTATACTTGAATAGTAACATTTGCATCTCATTGGTTTGCATTGCATGCTATTTATTACCACTTTCCAAAACTATTAGTAAGATATTCAAACATTCTCAAATACTTTAAATTATTCAGTCTGAAAATACCAAAGCTGTTGCAGGTCTAGGCTTTTCACAGTATAAACAGAATCACTTCTCTTGAAGGACGGCTGTAAGGCTCAGCTGTCACCTCACTTGTATGGATGAATAAAGAGTTATTCTCAATTCTGGCATGCTACTGTTCCTTATAGCGCCACAATGAGAAGAGGAAAGGACAGGTCTGTGAAGGACAACACAGAGCACCTGCTTTACAAGTGAACTCTTTCTGGCTAAGCTTTGTGACTTTACATTTAGGAATTACAGGCACAACTTTATTGTGTTTTAGCAGACAGGGGCAAACCGATATCTTGTGCTGCTGAAAACAAGATTCAATTGCAAAATAAAGAACAGGCATAACACGGGTGCTTTTATTCTTTACTTTATTTTTCTGTACGTACCATTCTCATGTTGCCTATTTCTGTACATGATTTTATTTTCTTTACAAATACAAGTGTGATGTTCCCATATATTGACAATGCATTTTTTATGAAGTAGTACTTTCCCACTATTCACACTTAGACTTCCTATGTATACATTAATGGACTAAACTGCAGGAATCCACTCTGAATGTCTTATGGCTGATTATATAATTCAATGTGTTGTACACTTTTCTAAAGTATGCGCTATATATATGTAAATTTAGTTTTCCAGAACTGTAACAGAGTTCTGGGGGTTAATTGTACAGGTTTTTTACTTTGGCATCAGTTTGGCTGGGCTGTACTGGAGTTCTGCCTGGTCATAGGTGCAGTGAGGCACCTGTGACAGGCTGAGAACCAAGCCTGGTTGGACGAGTTAGGTACCAATCTTTCTCGGAGCCAATCAGTGGGCGTGTCTGGCCTCACTGTGTGATCTGGGAAGGGGTATTTAAGATGCTGAAGTCACGTGTTCAGGGTTCGGCTGCGGCTTTTGATTCCTGGTTTCCGGTCTAGACCAACCCCGTGAGGGGTCCCAGACCCAGGAGTGTCTGCCGTCCCCGTAAGCATGGTCACCCTGACCAGCCCCAGAGGCCCTCATGGTCTGGGGTGGGGATCCGTCCGTTCCCGAGCTTCGGAACTGGCTAGTTCGAGGCCCAGTAACTGAAGGAGGATTCAGAGGTGTCCCGGTGTGCTCTCCGCATTGGAGAGACAAGGAAACTCGTACAAGCGACCAGGGGAGGACTCTTCAGAGGAGGGCCAAGAAGCTGGCTGCTCGGTAAGAGCCTGGGAGCTGAAGTTGTATGGACAGTAGAGAATCCACACTTCTCACAGTATCGCCAAGAAGGCTGAAAGATCCAGGTACTGTGGTAAAGGTTCCTAACTTATCTTCAGTTAAAATCTAGTCTGTGGCAGAGACTTTGCAAATTTTCCGGATCACATGTTGGCTGCTAAATCTATGGTTAGAGGTTTATCCGGCAGTGAAGCTCCCAGTTGCGACTGGCTACTCTCTGGGCCATCTAAGAGACATTCAATTGATGTCAGCAGTTCTAAGTGCCTGAGTTTTATCACCTGTGCCCTCTATTCCCAATTGAGGCTGTGCTATAGTTGGATGTTACCCCTGCAGAATAAAAATCCTTAAAAGGAATTTTGTGTGTCAGCATCTGAAGTTACTGGGTACTAACCTTGGGAACCCCTAGACAACGAATAACGAGCTACGAGGAGGTAATTGGTAAGCCCAGAAAATTCAAGTTCGCCCCAAGGGGTTATGGCCGCTACATACTCATCTACTAACAAGATTACAGTATATTCATTGTCAAACATGCTTCGTACATTTTTTTTCTACAATTAAATACATTTTATATACATATAAAAAGTACATACTTACACATATCAATGCACGTTACCTTGTTTAAGTAAATACAGTAGAAGCAATCATATTTTGGACACTCCCCCAGAGTCAAAATTAACCTATATGTCCTAAGCATTGTATTAGCTAATACTGCTAAGATCCTGAAACTCTTGTGATCCCTGCAAATATTTGTGTTGATCTTTTAAGGCCAACTTAGGATTCCTGGTAACCTCCAACACTTTAGAATTGTGACCCCCCCCCCCCTTTCTACGAAGGGCCCTCTAATATGTATTTTTTGTTTTATAGTTTAATAATGATGATTCAGAAAGCACACTCTGTGACATCATGGACCACTCAGCTCTGGCAACAATCCAAAAGAACAAGATAGCACAAGATATACTTACTTTGTCCAGATACCTGTAGGCCAGGGATGTGATAAATGGGGTTATATTGGATATTTTCCAGTGGTGAGTGGTCCATGATGTCACAGAGTGTGCTTTCTGAATCATCATTATTAAACTATAAATGTATTGATGAGCTCTTGGCTCAGTCTGAACTCAAGTTCTAGACAAATTTTGCTTGATCGGAGGTTTGGAAAACAGCCAAAGTAAATGAGTGTTTGACTGAGCTGACCCTTCAGCTACAGGAGGAAGTAAAACATTCAATACTGCTGATAATTGTTTCACTTCCTGTAGTCAGAGGTTTCGATTCTAAATGTGACAGCTTCCTTCAGACTTGTTGTTAGTGAGGCTGGCAGCCTAAAGCCCCATACACACGGTCGGACAATCCGCGGACCAGGTCCGTCGGACCATGTCCGTCATACTTTGTCCGATGTTGGTTTTGCGTACACACGGTCGGACAAAGTTGTCGGAAAATCCGATCATTCTGAACGTGGTGACGTTTGTTGCCTACGACGGGACTACGTAGAGGCTAGTAGCCAATAGCTTTGGTCTTGTAATGTGATCTGAGCATGCGTAGCACTTTGTCCGGTCGGACAACCGTACACACGATCGGATTTGGTGTGATCGGACAGAATCCATGAAAAAGTCCGACCGTGTGTATGGGGCTTTACAACAGCCTGTCAGCAAGAGATTCCCAGATGAAAGGCAAATGAAAACAAACAGGCAGGTCCTCTCCCTCAAAATTAATTTGTTAATTTTAAGGGAACACACAAAAAAAATGACATGTGGTCCCCCCAAATTCAGCTCAAGTGTTGGCTTCAAGGGGGAACCCAACACTAAAAACAAGAAAAATAAAGGACGTGGATCACCTCAAGATCCATACCAGACCCTTAGCACACAATTGGAAGACTAGAAAAGGGGGTGGGTGAGTGGGTGACCCCACACCTCCTGAACCATACTAGATAACATGGGGAGTGTAGCTTGCCAGTAAGTACCCCCTGTTAAAGCACGTTGTCCACACCTGACATCCTTCAACTGAAAAATCATGCATTATAGCGTGAATAGAGGAATCTGATTTTGGAAAATATCTAGCAGTTTGTGGCCAGTTTAAAATGAATTTTTCCCTGCAATTTTCCTCCTATCGCCTTTTGGGTCTCTGAGACATACAGTATAATGAAGACACATACAGAAAATAATGTATTCTTTACTCTTCTTTCCTGGAGCTAATTGCTTTACTTCTATCTATCTAATTTTCTAATCTACTACTTTAACCAGTTGCTGACTGCCCTATAGCAGTTTTATAGCAGTCTTACTTCTGCAGTGTGGCAGCGGCACACTGGATCCCATAAATATATACGTGATCCGCACTCCCTCCATGTTCCCGAGCCGGGGGCACACTTGCTGGGCCCACCAAGAATTAGAATGCAGGCCCAGAGAGCCCACAGTGTCCTTCCTGATGTTCTTGAAAATCCTAATTGGCAGCCCACAGATTCTGCAGCACCCGTACGTCCAGATTTTTTTTTTTGGGGGGGGGGGGGGGGCTTTTGACCCAAGAAAAAGGGAAGTCACAGCAGGACCACACAGCTTAACCACAGGATACTTTATTCAAAAAGTTGCTAATACAAAACTCTAGGTAAAAAAACTCCACCACCACCTTCACCTTGGTTATATTAAAAAGACAATGTAGTCTAGGATAAACGCAGCTGCGATCACACCATGCACAAGCACAGAGTCACACTAAAGACAAATAACCATTGGCACACTGCAGCTGGATGGAAAGGGCATAAAAAGATGGCCAGAGTATCGAGTTTGTATGTTTCTTTAAGTCCATTAATGACGTGGCAGTCTCTGGAGATATAGGTGCTGTTGCTAGAAGGCTGCTGACAAAGGAGCACGCATGCTCCGGATGCACGTACTGCCCGCTCAACCTTGGACTCAAAAGTGACACACTTATGGCTAAAGTAGAGCATATGATTACCTGTGAAACAAGGGGAAGTGTTGCCCATAGTATATACATGAATCTGTGCAATAAAATATAAAATGCCTCTATAGCCTGTAGCAAAAGGATAATAAGGTGTAGTCACCAGGTTGCTCAGAGGGTATAAGTTCACTCATACTGAGTATAATCACTGCTCTCCTGAGTTGTGATGTAAATGAATGGTGTGACTTAAATGGTAAATTAAAAGGGACTCGGCTGTGTTGGATGAAGTATCAGCACCCTGTTGTGACAATGGTTGTTCATATTTTATGTATACTGATATACATCAGATAGTTCACATGCATGTAAAATCAACAGTGAAAAGCACCCACGCTGTAGGCAAAAGTAGAAGACCTGTTTGGAAGCTATTCCACTACCTGGATCACTGGGGGAAAGAGCTGCTCTTGCAAGCATGCGACTCATGGAGATCCAGACTGGCTTACCGATGTTGATGCTTGATTGCTCGGGTCTCACTCAGAGAACGAAGTGGTCTCCAATCTTCTGGTCTAGTTGCTGTAAGATCAGCACTGCGGTGCCTGTTCAAAGATGGAGCCCATAGTCCTCAATAGGTGCATAGAGCATGTGCAGGCATGTGGAGCTGCATCACCCATGATGTCGATAGTGTCACTCATGTGGTGTCACATGGAGCCCCCCCCCCCCAGGGTGCTTTAATAAGCAGTAGGAGGAGATGTCCCTTCCACCATCTTGCAGGATTTTCTTGGGCTCTCCTGTCCCACTGGGGAACCTGAGAATGCAGCCGGTGGTTCCATCAGCTGACCATAGAGCTGATCAGAAACAGAAATGGCTCCAATCACCTCTATGGTCTAAGAACCTGGAAGCTACAAGCATTTCATCACTTTGGTTTCGCTGACATAAACAGCGCCATTTTTTAATTGGGAAAGCATCTGATCACACCGAGCTTTAAGGGCAGAGAAGAGATGTAGAGTCTAATAGAACCCAGATTTCTCAGAAAAGAGTACCTGTCACTGCCTAATGCTATCACAAGGGATATTTACATTCCTTGTGATAACAATAAAAGTGATAAAAAAAATAAAAATGAATGGGATAGTGTCTCAATAAAATAAAAAAATAAAAAAAAATAATAATTAAAAAATAAAATGAATGCACCACTGTCCCCCCATGCTCAGGCACAAAGCAATTGCACCATGCATGTGAGATATCACTGTGAAAGTCAGATCGAGGGCAGTGATTCTACCACTGGACCTCCTGTGTAAATGTAAAGTGTTGACCTGTAAAGGCTTTTAAAACATTGAATATGGATATTAAAAATTTATGTAGTTTGTCGCAATTGCATGGGCTTGTGCAATATTAAAGTTTATCATGTTTGGTATCTATTTACTCAGCATAAGATCATCTTTTATGTTTTACCAAACAATTGGGCAATATATTGTGTTTTTGTCCATTAAAATTCAAAAAGGTATATTTTCCAAAAATATTGCGTTTGAAAAACCACTGCGCAAATACTGTGTGACATAAAATATTGCAACACCCACCATTTTATTCTCTAGGGCCTCTGCTTTGAAAAAAAATCTATAATTTTTGGAGGTTTAAAGTAATTTTCCAGTTCAAACACCCCCCAAATGACCCCTTTTTGGAAAGTAGTGTTCTGGAGATTTTATAGATAGGCAACTCCTATTCTCATATTGATTGGTTCCATATAAATAATAACTACTGCAGTAGGGAGCAGACACAAAAATATACACTCAGCATCTTTACAAAATAACTGTTCCCCACTGCAGTAGTTATTAATACTTTTTATTACTTTTCTTCTTGAAATCACAGCCTGGGGTACTATTTATTCAAATGTTTTAATTGTAAGGGATACAAATATACTGTATATATATATATATATATATATATATATATATATATATATATATATATATATATATATATAATGTGATTTTAAAAGTAGTTCAGCCATGCTGAAGTCATATTGGGATTTATTTACTAAAGCTAGAGAGGGCAACATTAGACAGAATTCTGCATAGAAACCAATCAGCTTCAAACCTCAGCTTGTTCAATTAAGCTTTGGCAATAAAACCTGGAAGTTGATTGCTTTTGATGTAGAATTGTGACTAATTTTGCCCTCTTTAGCTTTAGTAAATAAGCCCCATTGTCTTTTATACGTCTTCCATTTTATGTACAGTAGAATTGTCCACAATTAAGTTACAAAGCCATTCTGGCCACAGAAGTGTACAGACAATTGCTCTGTAAATATTTTGTATCAATCATTTGTTTTAGTCACAATGAAAAGTAATTTTGTAATAATTTAGCTGCTCTCAGCTATTATTTTCTCCACAGTGAAATTTGCCTCTTTGGCTGGGACATATTCTGCCTAAATGTAAGGAGGTTCCAGGTTAAGGGGGTTAGCATGTATGGTCAATGATCAAAATGTAAAATATTGGGGGGGCGTGTCCGGTGCGTGACCAGTATGGCCACTTGAAGAGAGAGCTCTCCACACCGACGGACTGTACGAGCGACTACCAGCATTCCCGGCAGACTTCGGACATTGGAGGACTGGCGCATCTGCCCACATAATGGAGGGAAGATGTCCCTGAAGCGGAAGGATGACAGAATACCCCGCAAGTTGACGGCATACATGTACCAGCCGCCCGCGCGGCGCAGCCAAAATGGTGCCGTGGCTTCTGCACACTGCACACAGAAGGAGGCCGCTGCTCCTCCCCGCCGGGAAGGGGTCATCCTTGCACCTGACAATGCACTGGTAAGTGCAGATAACGGGGGGGGCCCTTTCAACTCACCTCCTGGAACGTCGATTGCTAGCAGCCCAGCAAAGTCCAAAATGCGATTAGACACTGCAGGGACACCCCAGGAAGGTACACAGGCCGTCACCATGCCTTATGTCTTCCCCCACCAGAGTCCACAGCCTGACGCCATTGCTTCATTCCCCACAGCAGGACAGACAGTTATGGACACTAAGAAATGTTAATGTCACTTAGAAGCTCATTGAAATCGGACATGCTCTCACTTATGCACAGCTTTGGCAGCAGTATAAGTGCACTAGAGGACAGAGCCACACATATTGAAGATAATGTGGGGGATATAACCATTACAGTAAACAACATAATAGACGCTCAGGAAGTACAGGCCCAGGATACATGCTGGATAAAGACAAATTTGCGGATTTAGAGGACAAGGCCAGACGCAACAACTTTAAAATCCGTGGGGTCCCTGAATCCGTCCAGAATACCAAATTGCCCACGTTCGCGAGAAGCTAACTTAAGGCTGTGCTCCCTGACACAAAAAACATCAAGCTAATTATCGATCGTATCCATAGACTACCGAAACCCACTTTTCTACCAGATGCTGTGCCCAGAGACGTAATTCTTAGGGTGCACTTCTACCACATTAAAGAACAATTTATGCAAAAAGTGAGAGGGATGGAAACCTTGCCCGACCCATACAGCCACCTACAAATCTACGCTGACTTATCCCAACATACTCTGAGTAGATGCAGACAACTTAACACAATAACCAAAACACTGCGTAACAACCAAATCCAATACCAATGGATAGCGCCCGCTAAAATATCCATAAATCACGGGGGATCAAAACACCTGGTTACCTCAGTACAACAAGGAATGAGGCTACTGCAATAATGGAATATCATCCCTGTTCCCAGCGAAGTGACCCCTATGGATCAAAGTAACACAGGCGCCATTTCATCGCAGCCTCTCCCTCCAAGAAGCCACAGAAGCCATCCCCCTGCATAGCGGCCCAGGGAAACAAACACCACATCCAAACACCCGTCTCTAAGAACTCTTTACCCCTACCTCTTGTTTTCTGGCACTGTTGTGCCAAGGACATACCATAAAGAAACTGTACTTTAAATCTGTGAAAATGTAATAAAAATATTGAAAAAAAAATGTAAAATATTGATCAAAAGAGGGGAGTTTTTTATAACATTGTATTCTATTTTGTATGGTTTGCCTATGTATTGCACACTGCACTCATTGCGCACATGAATAATGTTTTCATTACATGTTGCATTCTTTCGAGTCCTGATTAGAATTAGCCTGCCTATGTTACGTCCCTTGTTACCATAAAAGTTCAGTTGTTATATTATTGCGATACCTACGTAATCATGTATACATCAATCAGTTTCCTACTTCAATAGTTATTTATGTTGAACCACTAATCAATATGAGGATAGAAGTAGCCTATCTATAACATTTGCAGAACAATAGACACCCTAAGCTATTTGCTGAGAAGCATGTTGATTCCATGGAAAAATAAATTTTTTGCCACAAGTTGTAACTTAAAGTGGAAGTAAACACATCCATAAAACAGTTTCATGCCGGAAATATAACACTCCCGTTGGTTGTGCTCTCAACCAAACTGTCAAACCATCCAATGGCTGGTGTCATAACTGATCACATGTGCAGCATCATGGCAGTTGTAGTTTAAACAGAGGCAAAGATGGCTGCTTCCTTGGCTGAAAACTATAGGGGGGTTTCTTACTCTTTAAATTATATATTGCTCACACATGCCATGAGTATATATGGAACTACACCCCAAAATACATTCTGCTACTTCTCCTAAGTATGGGGATACCACACGTGAGAGACTTTTTTGGCAGTCTAGCCACATACAGGACCCCAAATTCCAATAAGCACCTTCAGGCGGTTAATGGGCATTATTTCCTACTAAACCATATTGCATGTGCAGAATCCGAAAACCGAAAGATCCGACATTAACAAATGCTTTATTTCCGTTTTCGTTGTGACAACAGTTTGATATAGATAGGAGATTCGACATGATGCTGATAATAGTGATCTGTGTCCATCAAACCTGTGGTTGAATGTGCCTAACCTTAGCTCTATTAGTCCAAGATTATTCTACATAGAGAGAAAAGATTTGACATAGAGAGAAAAGATTTGACATAGAGAGAAAAGATTCGACATTATAGAGACAATAGCAAAAAAGGTTGAATGTGCCTAACCTAACTCTATTAGTCCAAGATTATTATATTATTATTATTATATACATAGAGAGAAAAGATTTGACATAAAGATTTGACGAAGGAGTCGGCACGAGCGGTCATTTATGGTCAAATGTTTCGCCCATAGGCTATAGAAGAATTCTAATGTTGGTTGACTAGTAATAATAATTAATAAATATAATTATAACTAGTGTCATACAACATTAGAATTCTACTATAGCTTGTAGCCCAGAAATGTACGATTGCAGCGTCGTACAGTTTAGCTGCCACGTCAAATCTTCTTAGAACATTCGGCAGACACCGTAAGCCTTCAATGACAGATTCAACCTTAATTATTTCGGATTTACGAATGTATTTTTTAACGAAACAAAATAAATAAAAACGAATTTCGGGAGTAACTAAATACATTTGTTTTTCGGACGAAAACAAAATTCCGAAATGAAATATTTCAGTGTGCACATGTCTAGAGACAACATCATTCCAGTGTACAAGTGGGAATTATTCAGAGTGGTTCCTTTTGCTCTTTTGGAAGTGAAGCTAATAACTCAGTAACTATGCAGTGAAGGATTTGCACAAAGCAAAAGAAGCAACTGTCAGTAAGTTAATGCATAGAAATACAGGGATATAAGTCTAAGGCCATCTGTAATTTCAAGAATGTGCTATATCATGGGCATCTCATGTTCCCTTTGCTCCTATCCAAGTTGTACCTCACATAAAAACAACAAAAATGGAGAAGAATGACTGTTCATTGTCTTTAAAATGGTGAATGGGAGGTTGGCAGCAGGAAGATTGGTGGATTGCTATAACCAAATCAGCAGCCCTTACGAGGGTATCGCTACAAATGTATAGTGTAATGGTCAGATATTACCAATATGCAGAATATTGTATACATAGGCAGGGCCTGACTGGCCTTGGTAGAGGAGAATAACATTCACATACAAGAAAATCTGTTTTTGAACATTTAACCTGTTAGTGGAGAGTATTGATCTTGGTTTTAATTGGATAAATGTTACAAAAAAAGTCTGATATTATTAATAAATAATAAATTATTATTACATTAATACATCATTTATAAAATGGTGTTGACCAAGTTTCAGTTGGTTTAGCTATTTACAGGAAATATATATATAATGTAATATAATCAAAAAGAATGAAGGGTGCAAGACATAATTTTTATACTCAATAAAACAACTTTGGGTATTATATTTATTTACAATATCACAGTAAGACCAAAGACTTGTGACAATCATACTCGCTACCAGTATTCTCTAAATATTGTTTTCTTGCTTATAACACACTTTCCTTTAGATCTCTATACACTCAACATGAATGCTGTGTTTTCATTGTGCTTGTCTGTTCAAATGTTTTTAACAACTCTGCTTGATTTCCATTAATTCCTACATAAAATTCAAAAATAACATTCTTGACTTATTTCTGATCTAATGAATTTTCCCAATGGTGAATATGATAATGTTCCAATATTTATTTTTTTCCCTTTTCATTATAGACTTTTGCTGAAGATATTTAAATGCATTATTATTCTGCATACTTTAAAGCAAGATTCAGAATACAGAATCTTCATTGATTCTTTCTGAAACTAGAATTGCAGATGAAGTATTTCTTGTATCTACCTGAAAATTCCTTTTTAATTATGTTTTATAATCAATTACCTTTCAAGAAGAACAAAGGGCAGAATGAATTATACTTCCTTATCAATAAGTAAACAGTTCTTTTATCCTCTCCATCCTAACTGTCCAATTTACATTCATTCAGTAAGTTCACTATTTGGGAAAGAATAAGATATGATTCATTGTGCTTCTGCCCAGCTAATGTCCTTATTATAGATTTGCTTTTTTTTTTTTTTTTGGCTGTACTGCAGTTTAAAGAAGACCTTACATTAAGATGATATTGCATAGCACAAACACAGGCACACTCACACACACACAACCACAATATAATGCTGCGTAATTTCCTTATGCCCCATTCTGGAAGCTCAAACTACCAAAATTTTAACTCTGGAGGACAGAGGTTCCTAGCGACACATGGCCAATCCACCAAGAGATCTCCCAATGCCTGCCAGAATGTCTTATCAGTTCAACACTTTCAATGTCACAGCAAGATATAGTGGACAAGTGCAAACTCTTTGCTCTGGAACATGATATGTATATTTACACATTTGCTGTGGTTAATATACTGTATTCCCAGCTTACAGAGGCATTAGCTTGTAAAACTATTCCCACTGCTGACTCTGAGCCAATCAGGAAGGAGAGAGTTGAGAGAGCCTCTAATCTCAATGCACATCGCTGGATCAATATGGGTCTAAGGTAAGTATAAAAAGGGTCTGGGGGGAAACTACATGCAGAATGTTTTTTTACCTTAAAGAGGAGCTCCAGGCTACTTCAGAAAAAAATTATAGTCAGCAGACTTTTAATATTAGGACACTTACCTGTTCAGGGATCCTGGGGTGTCTTCACCCCAGCCAATTTTTCCATCGGATCTCGGGGGGCTGCCACCGCCATTGCTTGTAAGGGAAACCGGCAGTAAGGCCTTGCAGTTCCCTACTGCACATGCCGAAGCGCTTTGCCCTTTGTGAATGAACCAGTGGGGAAAGGAGGAGGGGGGCCGGGCTTCTGGGTGATCTTGCTGTGGCGAGTTTACTCAGAAGAGGGAGTGTGTACCTTTTGGGTGGAGCTCCTCTTTAATGGACAGAATGTGTTAAGGTAAAAAGACCTTCTGCCTTTAGAACCACTTTAATTATAAGTACATCTGCATTTAAAGTGGTTATGAAGGCAGAAGATTTTTTTTATCATAATGCATTCTATGCATTAAGATAAAAAGGCTTCTGTGTGCAGCAGCCCCCCTCAGCCCCCTAATATTTACCTGAGCCCCATCTAGATCCAGCGATGTTGCAGGAGTGTCTCAGCTGCCAAGGACTCCCCTCCTCATTGACTGATACAGCAGCTTGGCGCCATTGGCTTCCGCTTCTGTCAGCCAAATCAATCAGCCATATTAGGAGAGAAAGAGGGTAGAACCGGGCTGCAAATCCATGTCTGAATGGATCTGTGGCTAAGCTCGGGTGCCCCTTAGCAAGATGCTTGCTGTGGGGGCACTGAACAGGGGGGAGGGGCCAAGAGCACCAAAGAGGGACTGAGAAGAGGAGGGTCTGGGCTGCTCTGTGCAAAACCACTGCACAGGGAAGGTTTACTCTTAGTCCCCTGCAAAGTCCAACAAATACCCATTAAGTTTGCCAGCAAATTCCATCTAATGCAGCTTCCTGTGATGGTGTGGCAATTATGCTGCACTGCTGCTGAATCCAGAAGATTGCCACCCTCATGTAGGCTATATTCCTGCTTGCACTACAGTGGGGTGACAAAATGTTGCCTGGCACATAGCTGTCAATATTGTGACTGCTGATTCACAAGACTGTAGCTTTCAGAAACTATGCATATCAACAGCTAGAATGATTTAACTATCAGAGAAGACATAGGCTTTGTCTGCTGAATAGGTTTAAATGTAATTGATTTATTTTGGCTGACGTGTAACGTGGAAAGTGACTGCACATAGGGGTATCTGATCATTCAATCCCTCAGTGGCTTGTCTTTCCCCTAACATGCACGCTGTGAATACATGACAGTGCTTACAAGGCAATCTTTCTGTTGCTCCATATAGGCAGGGCACAGAGGTGCCAATGTACATCTGTTTAATTAATATACAACAATGGAGAATTAGACTTAATTTGTTCAACATGCTAAATTCCCCTTCAACTGCAATGCAGTTCCCTGAGGTCCTGTGCTGCAATTGCTTCTATTCCATACACAGGAAGATTGTTACTTTATTGTGCTAGTGCTATTTGTATGAACTATTCTTTCTGGTTATGAATCTCTGTTTATGCATTTTAATGATACACTTAGTTTGCATTGCCCATGTTTATGACTGTTTTACTTTACATAATTATACAGTTATTGTTTACTTTAAAGAATTATATTTGTCCCCTTTATTTAGCTTTGCTTTACAATGGGGGTTATTTACGAAAGGCAAATCCACTTTGCACTACAAGTGCAAACTACAAGTGCAAAGTGCACTTGAAATTGCACTGAAAGTGCACTTGGAAGTGCAGTCACTGTACATCTGAGGGGTAGATCTGAAATTAGGGGAAGCTCTGCTGAATTTATTATCCAATCATGTGCAAGCTAAAATGCTGTTTTTTATTTCCCTTTCATGTCCCCCTCGGATCTACAGCGACTGCACTTCCAAGTGTACTTACAGTGCAATTTCAAGTGCACTTTGCACTTTTAGTGGAAAGTGGATTTGCCTTTAGTAAATAACCCCCCAATGTGTTCATATGACAATTTAGTTTCATACTTCAGCTTTCGAAGGACCACTCACCAATTCAGGAAGTGCAAAGTATATGCATTTACTGCAAAAGAACTTGGTCAACCTAATGGGTGGCCTCCAAGATACCCCCTGTGCAACCTCACTGCCCTGTGTAGCTTAAGGTGTCGATGTCAAGTGATACCATCTGCCCACACAAAAGCCTGACTGTTCTGGTAGTACAGACACTAACAAAACGGTGATGCTGATTCTTTATCCCAGTGTCATATTGTTTGTGCCTATAGCAGCAGGAGGCAGATGTACCACCATCAGGCAAGATGAAAACCTCATCCAATGATATGGTAACAATCTACTCTTGGGTCAGAGATGCCACATGGCTACATTCAAGATATCTTGAACCCCTGAATTGCTTGCCACCACCATCTTTTAACTATTTTTGCCATTGCATACTTCCACTGTAGCCCGCTCATGTTTTTATGTGTCTGTCTGACAACTGCATTTGTATTTACCTCTCATTTTATGACCTAAGCTTGTACTTTGTATTACGCTTCTGTCTGCCATCTGCCTCAACACTAGCCTGTCCGATCTCACTTCGGTCCCATGATTTGGTACAGTGCTTGCCTATATGCTAGCCATCTCTTACTACCAGATGTCCGCATAATGGACCCTGAGCAATAGCAGAAGAACTTCTGCTCCACCAAGTGCTCTGGAGAAAACCTGATGGCCAGGGTTGCTCTTCAAGTGGAGTGCCATACTTTTGTGACTCATACGGATCAGTAAATGGGACAGGTGGTATGTATGATATCACAGATAGCATAATGAAAACCCTTAAAGTAAAAAGAAGTAAAATAAACAATATTAAACATCATGCTTATTAAATGAGGGTATCCTTTTCTTTAAAAAACAAACTTCAGATAGCAAGGGAATGTATTACAATGATTGGATAGAGAAAGCGTAAGGTTATAATGAAAATCCAGTAAGTTAAGACATAGGCTAGAGACATGTGGACATGTGTATGAGTGTTGATGGATCCAGCATACTGTACTGTGTCACCATGTACATTTCTGAACCAGGTTGGAGGATACAAGTGGCAATGCAAAGTAAGAAACACTATGCTGTCTTAGGAAATCAGGTTCAGTGAAGGCAAGTCCCCAGTCCCTTAGGCTCTTTAAGATGAGGAATGTGAATAATAAGTAACACTACTGTCATTCCTCAAAATCATTTCAATGAAAAAATGATGTCCCTGAATCCTATAGGAAGAGTCTAGACTCTGCCCGAACACAGGCTATTTTACCATAAATGTTTATCCCCACAACACATCTATACATCACATTCCCAAATACTAATGCAGATGGCAAATTAAAACCAGTGAATGTATATCCTTAATTTCTGTGATGTCCTCTGTAATTTCTTTTATTAGCCCCCGCTGTAGAGAATATTCACTTTTGGTGCATGCAATGATCTACTGATCTAGGCAGCCATTATTCTCTATGGCTGGGCTTGATACGTTCACTATTATAGAGGATTTGGGAGCAAAACAAAGTTTCAACAGCTCTGTAAATTACATGGTTAAAATAGGACTTTATATCCTACACAAGAAAAGGTACCTCTTAAGTTCTGTCTCTTGATTGATCTGTGCAGCTTGGCTGACCTATATTTGGTTACATTAAGACAGTAAGTTCTCTTACATGACAGCAAACACAAAGAAAAACAAAAGTACAGTGATAAATGTGATCTATTTAAGTCAAGCTTGTTTTACAATGCTGCTAAAGCCAAACAGCTTTACTCATCTTTTTCTCAAGAAAATTATAGCAAGCAACAGAAAGTAGCTACCGTATTAGATAACATTCCATTTGCAAATGTTTTTTATAATTTTTTTTTTTAAGAAATATTATGTACACAGAAAAAAAAAATTGACAGAAGAGTAATCATTAAAAGATATGATTTATTAAAGTCTATCTAAAGCCATTTTTTTTGGATGGAGGGGTGAGAAGTTGGAACCCATGCTAGGTTTTTGTACTTTCTCCCACTAGGGGGATCCATTTTCACTGTTTGTCCTAATCACCACTGTCTTTGAAATTTAGGCCCCCTTCACATCCTGTGATTTGGGATCATGGGCAGAATTTTGGTGTTTCTGCCCACTATCCCAAATAACTGCAGAACATGCAACATGCTTTTGGGTGGCATTTTTCTTTAATGGCACCCCAAATGCAATACAACTTTGCCAGGATTGTCGCAGGACAGGATCATGTAGCAATGATGGCAAAATGCACCTTTAAAAATGATGTGAAGCATGTTGCCTAAAAAAGGAGCATCCAAGTGAATGGGTTGGCCCAATGCAACATACAAAATCACGTGAGAATCGTTCTTTGAAAACCGCGTAGTAGGAACACTTGTTCTCTCTATGCAATTTGTGAACAAGCCTTAATGTGTGAGAGAATGAAGAATACAGTTGTCACCAGAATAAGAATGGAGTAGGTTACCTTCTATTGGGAATTGGGGAAAAACTGCGCTAATCAATAAAAACAAAGTAAAAGCTGCCAACAAACAAAACAAACAGCTAAATCGATTTGTTGGTTGTTGCGATTGCTTCGGCCTCACTGTCGTCTCTATTTTCCCGCGTTGAATCTGACGGCGCGAGAGTGCAGAGGAGAAGAGAATAAGTTCTCTCGGACTCGGAATTTGAAGATAAATCCCAGATTAACTGGAGAAAGGAAGAGTGAACATTACCCATTCAGCCTACAGTTTTATCAGGTTCCACCTACTGAAAATATTTCCCTTTCAGAGTTTGAAACCTTTGCTATTGAAAGACTTAAACTTCTGAAATCCATAGAGAATCTCGGTGTTAGTTATGTGAAAAGTTCGGCAGAGTACACGTTCAAGCTGGAAGGTGAACTTAGAAAACTTAAGTTTCCATACCGAGATTGAATGCCGAGCACACTTTAACCTTGCCGACTGATCCAGTTTCTGGTCCCGGAAATCGTTCAAGTTCCAGCCTGTGGTGGTGTCCCTCAGATGCAAGACGTTACATCTCTAAGCCTGTCTGATGTGGACGCCGTACGGTACCCACATCCAACGGTTCCGGTAAGAGTACCCACACCTTATAGTAACATCAGTCAAGCCTATGCTTCCAGTTTGTTCTGCCATTGAGCTGATCAGAAGGACCAACCGTTTGATGTCATCACTTTATGAACTTTATTCACACTATATATCTATATTGGAGTGATTTTCCAACACTACATTTGCTATATAGTTTATTTTCGGAGTGTTGTGTCACTCACACACTCTTGCACATGTATTAGCGCTACAATTTTTTGATTCTTACCTTCTATTGGGAACACATAGGCGACAATTATCATAGGTAGAGATATTTCTTCTCATTTTCAAGTCTACAGGACAGGAAGTGAAGATAATTCTTTCCAAGGGGTTATAGAAAGCAAAAATTAAAAAAACATGGCAGGGGCCTTAACGTTTCCCTAATGATTAAAACAATGTTTTGTCTTTCAAAGTATTTTAAAGTTAGAAGGGCAGAATAGAATGCACATACTGTAGCTATCCCCATAACTGCTGTAAAACAGCAAATATCAGGAATCAAGAAGAATCACCAAAAGGAGTGCAGGTTGTGCTGTTGTTTCCTGTAGCATACATTTTGCTGAGCTATAGCGGAGACAGCAATCCCCTTTTGCATTGGAAATTAATGTTACCTGTGTACATCTGACTGTGTATCCAACTCCCTTTATATTCTAAGATCTCAGGGAATATAAAAAGAATGAAAGAGGAAGACATGCATGTTCCCAAGTCATGTTGAACTATTATTATTACAGCACCTAAACCCTCCTTAATAAAACTGATTGCAGTGACAAATTATTTATTTACAAACCAATGCAATTAGTACCTCTTTATGTTAGGTTTTCTACACACTTTTAGCTCTGTTTTCCCTGCCGATAGGAAAACATAGTTATTTTTTTTAAATGTCATCATCAGATGGCTTCTTCTTCCTTTTTTTTTGTGCCATCATACTAATTAAGTTTATCCTGATCTCGCACATGCGCCATACTAGATCTGGCAAGGTTAATTATTAATGACAACTGCGTCAAACCAAATGCAATGCATGCACCTAATCTAGTGCATGTGCAATATGCGCCATACAAGCTTTGGCATGGCTTGTTATTGGTAAAGATTTCCCTGGAAGGCACTGGTGACATAACCTGCCCAGTGGGCAGCAGTTAGGTCCTGGCTACATCATCAGTGTTGGAAAAACAGGAAGAGAGTACTAATCAAATGTAAGACAATTTTTTTTTCAACACACAACACACCAGAATGATTTTATACTAGTCTACAGAGCTGCGTGCAGCTGTAAATTTTATTGTTGGAGGAGAAGGCCCACTTTAATAATTTTCTACATTTTATAAAAACCACATTGCAAAAACCTGGAAGGCTTAACGGCAAGAAATTATTACTACATTGCCATCTGTGCTCCTCTATCCATGGTATCTCTGTAATTCTTATATCCTGTGCACTGTTCCATGTCCTCTGACTTTTTGAATGAAATAGGCACGTTGAGATATAGTGCTACAGTGTTTTTTAGAGCTCAAAGTGAAAAACACCTGAAGCGTGCATTTTTTTCTGTTTACTGACACCCTCTGTGAACCCAGAGACAGCATAGATATCAACTGAGATGATTTTTTTTTTATCTGATTTTCCATCATTATCCTGTCAGTGTAGCGATAAGCATAGTGCTACAAGTCACATCATAACATGCTTAAAGGATATAAGTATACATATCCATGCAAGTATGGGGGAATATTAAATTTTTTGAAATGACAGATCATTTCTTAATCTTTAACCACTATCTAATATCTATAGCCAGCAGCACTAGGATCCCAGTCCACAAGAGGAATATCTCACAGACAAGGACATTTATACTGTTGACTACAAAGTAAAACTAGCAAAACTACCCAATAAATATTTATTTTTAATAGGTACGTTTTGTTAACATAGTGTTGGATTGGTTGTATTTGCTTCTTCTACCTTGCCTTACCCCCATTGTTACCAAATCTATAAAGTCTTCTGCATAAATAAAAAGTACAAACATTCATATAATCTTTAGTGTTAATTAAATTTCAAAAGTCATGTTTAATCTTTTTACATTGACTGCCTCCATTAAATTAAAATTAAATCTGATGGTTCTTGCTTAGGTACTTCTTGTTATAGGTTGACAACACTTAAGGTTGATTTAAAATGGTTGTAAAGGTAAAGACAAAATATCTGCCAGCCCCTCTGTTCTCTCAATCTACCCTACACTGTGCAAATGTTTTTATAAAATGATGCCTGTAAATACCTTATCTCATATCTTTTATGGCTGGTCACGTGACCTCCGGTTGCTCTCCTCCAATCTATGGGCTACAGCAGGGGGGACCGTGATCCCCCTCTGATGTCAGTCGGGGAGGTCACGTGAACACTGTTCTGGCCCGCACAGCCCCTCCCGCTGTAGACCTTAGATGGAGGAGAGCGGCCTAGGGTCATGTGACCAGCCATAAATGATATGAGATAAGGTATTTACAGGCATTGTTTTATAAAAACATTTACACAGTGTTAAATAGATTGATAGAACAGAGGGACTGGCAGTACTATTTCTTTACCTTTACTGTCAGCTGCTAATCCCAGCAGTAAGGGGTGGAGATGGCTCACATACACAGGAGCTGACAGGCAGGGAGGAAAGGGGAGAGAGGAGAGCAGTGGGATGACAGAGTCATGTAAACTGACCATGGTAATCATGGATCAGCAGCCATGATTACCATTGTCAGCACACACAGGGGAACACAGGAACAAGCAGGATCAACCCATTTTTTTACATCTTAGATACGGACAGGTTAGACAGCACAAGCACTGTGCTGTTTAATCTGCTATAAGGGAACAGGATCTCTCTTTTTTTTTTTTTAACACTTTAATTTTTAAGCACTTTAATAAAGGCAAATAACGTGTTCACTTTGCAAGGGATATTGTACTTTGCAAGAGAATGTTCTCTAGATCTTACTTAATGCTGTTAAATTTTACTTTGCAAAGAACATCCAATTCCGCGCAAGGAAAAAGAAAAAAAAAATGCATTATTGATTGCACGTGATTGGATGATGGAAGTCAGTAAGGGCTCTTTCACACGGGGCGGATCAGTGCAGATCCGCCCCGTGGATAGCCGCTTGCTCAGCGGGGATCGCCGTAGCGATCTCCGCTGAGCAGAAGATGACAGGTCCGTCCCTGCACTCCGTGCCGGGACGGACCTGTCAGAGCGCCGCTCTCCCCTATGGGAGATCGGGTGACGACGGACCGTAGAGTCCGTCGTCACCCGATCCGCTCTGAAGACGGATGAAAAAATGGGGTTTTCCTCCGTCTGCAGAAACGGAGCATGGCGGGCACGGACGAGAGCGGGTGTCAGTGGATGCTCATCCGCTGACACCCGCTATCCCATAGGGATACCTGTATGTCCGTTTTTCATCCGAAAACGGAAGGGTGAAAAACGGACATACGGTCCGTCCGTGTGAAAGAGCCCTTAAGCTTATGCACATTCACTAAGCTCTGGGGAAAATGATCTTGCACAGTGCACAGCCTACTTGTTTTTAGTGAATTGGCCCCTTGGTCTCCTATTTCCTGCTTTCCTGCACTAATACCCTGCCCTGGTCCTCACTAGAAGTGTTTGTACCAATGCTTATTGGGCATACATGTTTAGTCATTTTCAGGACATCTGCCCTGAAAAAAATACATATAGAAGATACTGAATTGCATGTATCAAGCCAGAATGTGGCTTAAAGAGTATGGAGGAGAATATCAGTATTGAGTTGTAAAAGAGGATTCCAAAAGTTGAAACCAGTAACAAAAAATTTTCATAATGCACCATGCTTTAGCAAGCTAAGTAAGATCCAGTTAGTATTTACATCTACTTAACTTAAGTCCTCATTCACACAGATGCTAAAGCCTGTATACCATGAATTGACCAGCTGGAGCCATCAGGTGCTCCATGCAGGCAGCACATATAAGTCTATGGGGTCGCAGCAGCTGAATGGACACAAAAGTTCATCCTAATTTAACAGGCATGGGAATGTGCATCCTCTAATGCAGTGGATCTCAACCTTGTCCTAAATAGCCCGAACAGGCCGTGTTTTGGGAATTTCTCTTAAATAGCTGTCCAAAATACCAAGCCATTCACTCTGATTTAAAGCACCTTTGCAAGATAAAGGAAAACCTGCAAACATAGCTTGTTGGGGGTACTTGAGGACAGGGTTGAGAAGCACTGCTCTAATGCACACTGTCTGCTCCAGCAATAAAAAAATAAAACAACGATCAATTGACAGTGTATAGGTCTCAGCACCCATTTGAATGAGGCCTTCATCAAATTCACTCTGCTGAAGTCAGTGCCATAGGATTCTGATTGGATATTATAGACTACTGCTACAGGATTATAAAAACCCATTACTAAAAGTCTGCTGTTTTAATTATGCACACAATCCATAGAATCATTGACCATGATCAAATCTACCTTTTTATCAAATCACTCTTAAGACTGGCCATCTGAGCCAGGCCAAACATATGGAAATGAAATATCACAAAAAAAAAAAAAAATATATATATATATATATATATATATATATAAAAAGGGTGAATAGTATAAAATTCAAACAGTATTGATTCCCGAGAAATTGAATACTAAAAACAGTGCTTTAAAAAGTATTGCATCAAAGTTTTTAAAAGGAATAAACACTTCTAAAAAACTGAGTCCACAATCGAAAATACATGCATGAATGAATAAATGTTTCTTGAGTGCGGAATAGTGGTGGGTGAACAGTTCAAACACATCAAAGTGACTTCTTCTGTATTACTTCAGACACCGTATCATTCCCATGTGACTTTTTCACCACGTGTGGTATACTCCCCTTAGGGGTTCAAACTCACCAGAAATAAAGAAAAAACACGCCTGTCAGATATATATCACCAAGGGTTAAACTGCATCCACTACTCCTCAGCTAAGATGGGGGTTAAACCAGCCTGGTATCCTTCTTAACCATTCAGCATCACCAAGAAAACCACTGCATCAAGGGTCCAGGGGGTAATTGACTCCAAATAAACTCGCCATAAAAACAAATAAAATTTTGCACATAGCATGATATTGTTTATTTATAAAGTTTAAAACATGAATTGCATCCCAAAAAAAGACCCATAAGATTAGCAGCGTACATTAAGAATTCTTTCAATCAAGCATGATAAAGTGACTTGCGTGTGATAGAGAATCTCCCTCAGCGTCAGCCGCAGCGCTTCCTGTAGTATGGTGTGTGTCTATGCAGACACACAGTATACTTCCGGACAGCAGTATGGCGGCCTTATATAAATATACACGAGCGGGCTTCAAAACATTTTTGAACTTTTATACTTTCATTGGAAACGGTGAGCACAGGAGGAGTAGCAATTGGACGTTTCTGAGAGTGTCAAGTGATTAGTTTGTGTGGCGAGCTGGCTGACCTTGCAGTTTAGTATAAAGAATCATATACACAATCGGATTGTTGGCCAACAAAACCGTGGAATTTTGTCTGAAGGGCGTTGGCCCAAACTTGTCTTGCATACACACGACCACACAATTGTTGGGCAACAATTACAAATGTAGTGACATACTACATTGTTTCTGAGCTCTTTAGCACCACCCTTTGGGCTCCTTCTGAAATTTCGTGTTAGTAGAAGTTTGGTGAGTGTTGATTCGCTCTTTTCATTTTGCACTTTTCATTTTGCGCTTTTCAGTTTGTTTCTGAACGGCCGTTCGTCAACCAGACATGTTGAGGAGGACATAACGTCTTATTTATTATTGGCCTTGGAGTTATTGCTTTGACATTTTTGGTTGAATAATGATTTGATTTGGTATATTTTCTATATTTTTGGATGCATAGAATGCACTTTTTGGTTAGGTTCTATTGTCAGATAGCATGTCAAATTTTTTAGTTTTCTATTTTTAAAGCACAATAAAAAAAAATTGGAGAATAATAATACTTGTGTTTTACTTCAAATGACAGTTTGGGAGTAGGCAGTTACATTTAAAAATATACAATATAAAATTGACAAGGGACACCAACATAGTTGTATCTTTGATCTTAATAACTACGGGATAATGGTGTTGTGGTAACTGCAATAACTCCATCAGTATCACCAGAAAATCAGCTTCATTATTATCCCATTAAAGAAGAAGAGAATGTGCGCTGCATTTCGAGATTTCATAATTTGCCACGTCACAAATGTTAATTCTCCATTACGAGCGCTAATTTACAAGACCAATCGCTTCTGGCTTGTCCTTGCATCCTAGCATGCATGTTTGTACTTCAGACTTTTGTTTGACGGACTTGTGTACACACGCTCGCAAAATCCGACAACGCACATTTGCTTGCGGAAAATTTGAAAACCTGCCATCCAACATTTGTCCTCGGAAAATCTGACAACAATTGTCTGATGGAGCGTACACACGGTCAGATTTTCCGCCAACAGCCTGACATCGAACATCTCCTGTCGGAAAATCCGACCGTGTGTACGAGGCTTTAGAGTTTTCACGCTGTGGTGAGGATGGCTGCGAAACGTATAAAAAAAGTGCAGAAACTTTTTGATGAACACATATTTATATATATATATATATATATATCTATATCTGTATATATCAATCTATTTATGTATATATATATATATATATATATATATATATATATATATATATATATATATATATATATATATGTATATATATATAGATATATATATATATATATATATATATATATATATAGATAGATATATATATATATATATACAGATAGATATACATATATATATAGATATACATATATATATAGATATATTTATCTAGATTATATATATTATATATATATATATATATATATATATATATATATATATATATATATATACTGTATTAGCCATGTATGTATACTACTGCTACTACTACTGTATCCAACAGAAACACTATAAGAAATATTTCATACAATCCAGTTATATCCAAGAAGTATCTTGTCATAGCTTGTCATTCCCCATGTGTATTGCATTTGCATAATGATTCTTTCTTACTCTCTTGACAGTGAAACATATTCAGATTGCTAGCGTCTCTTTGTGACTATATATTCAGATTATTTACTTGTATTATTGCGTCAGTTTTAATATTCAGCACAGAGTTGCAATTTTGGAAGAAAAAATAGATCAATCAGGATTGAATCATAGAGTTATTATGAAATGGAGATTAAGATTTGCATAAATGTTGCAGAAGGAGAAAAAAAAAGCAAAATTTGTGTCAGGTTTCATTACCGTCACTGAGCATTTATAGAAGTTTGCAAGTTGAGGCTTTTTCATGCACTTACAATATAAGTAGTTTATAGAAAATAAGCCTTGGTTTATACTAAGAGCATTGGAGCAGTTTCGTCAGGTATCAGTGGAGAAAACGTTACTGTGAATCCTGGTGATAACAGAATACATTTTATAGGGTATACGCAGCACATAAAATATGAGTACATTCACAGTTTTTAGTCTTGTTTGCTTTACACATTAAAAAGAATTATTACAGAAACTAAAAGTGGTCTTAAGAGAGCAGGGAAACACCAATGTAGGCATTATCATGGGGAATATCGTGATCTTTTCTGAAAGGAAAAGCAAATGTGCAAATGTTACATGTGCACTAAAGGTTATGTAGCTTGCATGTACATGAAAAAAGTATCTACAAAGCTAGGTACAATTGAGGTTAATTATAAATGAGGATCTTCTTATGTACTTTATATGGTGTTGGGAAGTGACACATCCATAAATTCTGGAAATCATAGAACCTGAAGGAACACAAACATAAAGCTTACTCACTTGAGGTCCGGGCCATAGCCGAATGACGGCTACAGCGCAGACCTCAATTTCCAGGAGGCCGTCATAGGACGTCCTCCCCTGTGCACGCTCCTTGCAGGGCGTGTGGGGAGCTCGCTGTGATCACCAAGTCACGGAGACTCGGCTGATCACCGATCCTAGTAAGGGGCCAGTCCCCACCCCTTACCATGTGATCAGCTGTCAGCCAATGACAGCTGATCACATGATGTAAACAAAAGCTTGGTGATCGTTTTTTTTTCTCCTCGCACTGACAGCGTGAGGAGAAAAAAAAAGCCGATCACCGGCTTATGTTAAAGGGACACCGGTCCCGAAGAGGAAGGAGGCACATCTACCTCCTCTGTGCAATTTAGTACCCCCTTTCCAGTGCCACCTGTCATTGTGCCCATAGTGCCCGCAGTGCCACCTATCAATGCCCATGAGTGCCACATATCAATACCCACAAGTGCCACCTATCAATGCCCACCAGTGGTGCCAATCAGTGCCACCTAGCAGTGCTGCCTATCAGTTTAAGCAATCAGTGCCCATCACTGCCACCCATCAGTGCCCATCGCTGCCACCTAGCAGTGCCCATTACTGCCGCCTCATCAGTGTACATCAATGAAGGAGAAAAATTACCTGTTTACAAAATTGTATAACAAAATATAAAAAAATATAAAAAAAAAAAATCGGCCTTTTTCAATTTTTTTAACAAAAAATAAAAACCCCAGTGGTGATCAAATACCACCAAAAGAAAGCTCTAAACTTTATTTGGGTACAGTGTAGCATGACTGCACAATTGTCATTCAAAGTGTGACAGCGCTGAAAGCTGAAAATTCTGGGCAGGAGGGGGGTTTAAGTGCCCAGTAAGCAAGTGGTTAAAGCAAAAGCATTTCATTTTTACACGCACACGGGCAGAGGGATACATTGGGCAGTTCCATTAGGAGGTGGTGACCAAATGCTGGCATACTAGAGGTGGTGGATTAAACAACAAACTGGTATTACCTGAAAGAGTGCACCTAGGTGATTGACTACATATTGGACACTGTTTGCATTGGTCCTATGTCAGGAAGTTCAGTTACTGGGATCTTTGAGTGTTGTTCTGCATAGTTTTGAGAAATTCACTATTGGTTAGTCAAGTTATTAGGTGTTATTATTTTGAGGTGTGCCTTGTGATCCCTTAGTCCACCTTTTTCTTGTAGTGTTTTCAGCCATGATGGTATTTCAGGCTTATTGGACAGATAGCCATTGCATAGATACAAACCTTGTGATCTCACCTCCAATGATACTCCCAATGAAGCGGCAATAATTGCAAAATGTGTTGAGAAGACCCCTCTTTGACTTTGGGAACCAGCATCAGGATACACTATGATATATAATAATGGTTATATGGCTGTTTTAGTCAGTATAATATACCAACTGGACAGTGATTGGAGAGGTGTAAAAAATATGGAGGTTGTTGGCCGTCATAATATCCAATTTTGAAGATATCCAGTGTTCCTATATGAAGGTTTTTTTATTGTATACCAGTTTTGTGTTAATGTGGTGTCTCAAAGTCCAAGTTGCTCCAGTTTCATTATTTCCTACAAGTGAGCATTTAACAGCCCCTAGATTGACTTACCTAACACAGAAAGATCCATTTAAAAATATTTTTTACACAAGGTTTACATAACTCTCACATTTTTTCCCTGTAGCCTTTATTTAGAAACATGTGTGAATATCGGGTGAAAGTTGTGTAAATCTTGAGTGAAAAAAAATTCTAAATAGACTCCTGCACAAAATAAGTATTGTCATAAGTATTGGGATGCCTGCCTTTACACACACATTAACTTCAATGGCATCCCAGTCTTAGTCCAGAGGGCTCAATATTGAGTTGGCCCACCCTTTGCAACTTTAACAGCTTCAACTCTTCTGGGAAGGCCACAAGGTTTAGGAGTGTGTCTATGGGAATGTTTGACTATTCTTCCAGAAGCGCATTTGTCAGGTCAAGCACTGATGTTGGACGAGAAGGCCTGGCCAAAGGTGTTCTATCGGGTTGAGGCAGGCCAGTCAAAGTCCTCCACCCCAAAATTGCTCATCCATGTCTTTATGGGCCTTGCTTTGTGCACTGGTGCGCATTTACATTGGAACAGGAAGGGGCCATCCCCAAACTGTTCCCACAAAGTTGGGAGCATGAAATTGTCCAAAATGTCTTAGTATGCTGACACCTTAAGAGTTCCCTTCACTGGAACAAAGGGGCCAAGTCCAACCCCTGAAAAACAACCCCACACCATAATCCCCACTCCACCAAATGATTTGGACCAGTGCACAAAGCAAGGTCCATAAACACATGGATGAGTGACTTTGGGGTGGAGGAACTTGACTGGCCTGCACAGAGTCCTGACCTCAACCCGATAGAACACCTTTGGGATGAACTTGAGCAGAAACCGTGAGCCAGGCTTTCTCGTCCAACATCAGTTCCTGACCTCACAAATACCCTTCTAGAAGAATGGTCAAACATTCCAATAGACACACTCCTAAACCTTGCGGACAGCCTTTCCAGAAGAGTTGAACTGTTATAGCTGCAAAGGGTGGGCCAACTCAATATTGAACCCTACGGACTGGGACTGGGATGCCATTAAAGTTAATGTTCATGTAAAGGCAGGCATCCCAATACTTTTGACAATATAGTGTATGTTCATCAGCCTACCTGATGTGGGGTTTGTGAAAGATTATTAAAATAGAAGTATGGAAATGTTTTTTTTTTTTTAAATCATATTTACCTAGGTGGATGCAGCATCAGTCCGATGGTGCATCTGTCCACTTCCGGCTCTAAGACTGAGAACTGAGCGATCAAACACCGTCGATCACTCGGATCTCAGAGATCCTTAAGCAAAGAGCTGGTAACTGTCAGTCTCTGTCTCTCAGAGGCATGTGGGTGGATCCTGACCGTATGGTTGTGATCTTTCCTGAGCTTGGACCAGCTCTGTGGTGTCACGGGATGAACTGCACTCCTGTGATCCATAAGAGAAGTACAGGTAAACAAGCTTTGGCTGTACTTCTCCTTTAAATATTTCTAAATGTGGCTATTGCTTTATCAAATCTTGTAAACTGGATAATGTGATATCATTTAGTGCAGGATAGCATAGCAATCAACATTATGACGGTTATCAAAGTATATCTTTGGCAAATGTTTTTTGATTGTTCTGGATAGTGTAAAAAAGTGATAGAACCTCTGTTAAGTTTATACTATGTCGCTGTCCCTGCTGAATAGATTCACCCTTTTTGCCTGTCCTAGTGACCTTTGCTGTTGAGACCCATAGTAAAGGAAAATGTTCAGCTGTCACTGGAAAAGCAATTGAGGGGACATTTTTATTTCTAACACTTTTTCACATAGGGTGGGTGATGGCATCTGGGGGTCCCCTTGTTAAAGGGGGCATCCAGATTCCGATAAGATCCCCGCCCACAGACCTCGACAACCACCGGCCAGGGTTGTCGGGAAGAGGCCCTTGTCCCCATCAATGTGGGGACGAGGTGCTTTGGGGTGTCCCGACCGACACACACAGATTTACGTCGGCAGAATGGCATGGACAGGCAAATGGGTGTACAGGTACGTCCCTTTAAATTTGCTGCCGTGCCATCGCGTGCCAGTCGGGACATTTGTGAGTCTTATTGCGGGTCCTGCGGACTCGATTGCCGCGGGAAAACCCGCGATCGTCTCATGGGAAGCGTAAACAAGCATCTCCCTGTTCTGCCTAGTGACAGTGTCACTGATCTCTGCTCCCTGTGATTGGAGCAGAGATCAGTGACGTGTCATACACAGCCACGCCCCCCCACAGTTAGAAACACTCCCCAGGGCTCACTTAACCCCTACACTGCCGCCTAGTAGTTAACCCCTTCACTGCCAGTGTCATTTGCACAGGAATCAGTGCCTTTGTATAGCACTGATTGCTGTATAAATAACAATGGTCCCAAAAATGTCCGATATGTCCACCATAATGTCGCAGTCACGATAAAAATCGCTGATCGCCGCCATTACTAGTAAAAAAAATAACGATTTTTAAAAATGCCATAAAACTATCCCCTATTTTGTAAACACTATAACTTTTGTGTAAACCAATCAATAAACGCTTATTGCGATTTTTTTTTTTTACCAAGAATATGTAGAAGAATACGTATCGGCCTAAACTGAGGAAAAATATTTAATTTTATACATTTTTGGGGGATATTTATTATAGCAAAAGGTAAGAAATAATGCGTTTTTTTTCACTATTGTCGCTTTTTTTATAGCGCAAAAAATAAAAACCGCAGGGGTGATCAAATACCACCAAAAGAAAGCTCTATTTGTGCGGAAAAAAGGACGCCAATTTTGTTTGGCAGCCACGTCGCAAGACCGCGCAATTGTCAGTTAAATCAACGCAGTGCCGAATCGCAAAAAGTGCTCTGGTCTTTGGCCAGCAAAATGGTCCGGGGCTTAAGTGGTTAAGCTGCAAAATAAAAAATGTCTGACGCTGCTAAAAGCAGCTGTAAAAAGGCCCTGTTTGCATGAGGCCTTAAGGATTGTGCTCTTACAAACATTCAGCAGACAGTTGGCCCCATTTCACACCTGTACATTTAATGTGTGCTTTAGGTGCGGTGTATTAAAAAAAATAAAAAAATTGTTTACTGCCTTTTTAATGCGATTTGAAGAACACACATTATATAAAAGTTCAAAGGTAATGCTCCTAACAATGCATGTAAGCCATGTAAAAAGCATTGCACAGATGTGAATTAGCCCTTATGAACTGTAAACAAATGTACCATGGAAGCAAATGCCTTTAAATTGAGGCAACGTATACAGTAAATACATAAAGAAATAGAGCTGAGCAAGAATGGTCAGACCAAAGAAGGGCATGAACTACTTTAAAGTCGCTACGACTTTATGTTGCACATATGTGAATGGTTATCATTGGAAAACAAAGGGTACGACTTGTCATGCAACTTTGATGTCACGCAAGTGTGAATGGGGCTTATGCATCACCAATCAGATTCACACTCTAAACGAAAGTCTGAATAGTATTGCTGGCATTGAGAAATTCCTTAGTACTGAAATTTTGATACATCAGACTTTCTGCATGTGAGAGACAACAATGGGCAAATAATTATTGGGATTTGGAACAACTCTTTTCTATCACAAGCAGGTAAGCTAAAGGAGCTCAATTCCTAGAACAGCAGACCGGTGGCACAAAACAGCTATACCTTGATGAAAAGCTGAAGCCCAGAGCAAGCAGTCCCTTGCATACATTACTATGCTTTATTTTTAATCATGATGTTAAAACAACCCACCACTTTAATGCCCCATTTCCTAGCAGCACATATAGACCCTTCCATTGCTCCCCTGCTGCTTCACTCAAGCTCTGGGAGCAAATAAAATACCTGATACTTTCAGATATAGGTGAGTATGTGACTCAATAGATTTACATAGTGGCAGTGCTGCTGCATGTTGATTGGACCATTGCTATCACATGAGGGCCATCAGAGTCTCTAGCTCTGTGTAAGCCTTGAATGGATCAAAGCAAGCCAGAGTTTACACAATTTTCTTTCCTTTCCTGCTGTCAGCATTGATCAGCAAAAAAATCCAACAGGCTGTTTGTACTGAAATCATCTGATGGATCAATTTCAGTACAACCAGCCTGCCTATAGATGGATTGAATCTCAGCCAGTCCCTCCTAAACTGGTTGAGATTTGATCCATCTTGTTCCGTCTGGCTTAACTCAGTGCTTGCTCAGTGCTGTTTTCATTAAAGTGGTTGTAAACCCACTTTTTGTACTTTTACCTATAGGTAAGCCTAGAATAAGGCTTACCTATAGGTAGTGGAAATATCTCCTAAACGTGCGCCGTTTAGGAGATATTTCACTTGTAGTCCGCCGGAAACTGCTACGGCGCATGCGCAGGGAAGAAACGAAACAAAAGGCCGTTTCTTCCCTAGCATATGCCGAAGATCATGGTGCGCATGCGTGGGAGTGACGTCACGCGTATGTGGTGTCGGTATGTGGGGGCATTAAAGTGAACTTTTGCTTTGCTTTGCTCTACACGGATGAAGCATGGGTAATGTTAGGCATGCCTCTTGCTTATCTTTCTTCCAGCAGAGGCATTGCTTCTGTATGAGATAACCTGCTCAATCTAGTCCTGTTTATGTCCTCAGGTGGGCAATTCTTTCATACCTTTTGGTAAGTGCATAATCACGTGCACCTGTGCAACAAAAACTCATAACTATAGTTCCTGATTTTCTAGCTTATTCCTGATTGGTCATCATCCCTTTTGAAGGACCTCATCTTGTATAAATAGTTGTCCAGTATAGAATTGGTTTGCTCATCGGTGAGGCTTCTTCTGTGTATTTCAAATTGACTACTTAATTTGTCTGTGCTAACTTTGCATGGACCCTTGCAGGCTTATTCTCAGCCGTGCTTTTGACTACAAGTTTATCCTCATACTGATTTGAATACATGGCTCTGGTTACCCCTGGCAGTGACTTATGGATTTCCATCCACACTTTTGTCTCATTGTCCAGAACTGACTTATCCTGGTCCAGGGGGCACTCAAGTACAGTGCACAGAATCCTTGAATGGTCATTTTGGATGGATGTTCTTTCTTCTAACAGAGTCCAGAGTAGCATAGACACAACAATCCAGAAACTTTCCAAACTCAGCTCCACCAAGAGTAGAGCCCTGACGAGGAAATACCATTCTGGAAGGTTGCTTCAAATTTTTATCAACTTTTCCCAGCTCACACCACTGAGCAAACCCATCAGTGATTGGATGACAACTCCTGAAGCCTCCTCAGCAGTAGCTGACTAAAGCAATTATTGACTCGAAAATTACAGCTACGCTTAGCTGCATCAAAGTAAACTAGGGGCACTACTGCCTAAAGAAGATATATCATTATCATGTTGTGGGTCAGAATACATTCAGTAGCACTTTCTTACTCTAGTTACAAACAGTGGCAGCCCATCCATTAGGGGCGCATGGGCATTGCCCCCCCCCCCCAACCATGAGTCCGGTCCCCTAATCTACATGCAGGGTGTTAGACACATTGATTCCAATGGGTGGTTGTTGTTTTTTTTCTTGAAGCAGAGGCTCTAATAGGTTTCAAAAAGGGTGGGCTCAGGGCACAGAGCAGTGAGCTCCAAGCCCACCCAGTTGTGTGACAATAGCGAATAAATATCAGTGTGACAATATTCGCTATTCTCGCACTGATCCTCCAACCGTGAGACCCCCCCTGTGGTGGGGGTGCGTTTGACCCAACTGAATAACCGGGGGGGGGTCCATTTGGCTGCTCCTGCAGCCAAATGGACAACAGCTAGGAAGTAGATAGTTGATGCATAGATGCAGCTTATAATGACTGTGAGCACTTTCAAGCAATGGCAAGAGGAATGCAGAGGAAGGGGAAATGTGCCATACTACATGTACTTTGTCCTATAGGGACAGATTTGTAAAACAAAAATTATAATGATAGATCTTCTTTAAGGCAGGGTCCCTATACAAGTTCACTTTAAAATGCTTAGAACCATTTGAAGTTGTAAAATCTCTGTGATGTCTCCATTCTTCTGCTACCACCTCAGTTCATAGCTCAGTCACAGTCCACCAGTCATCCATTAGTTAGTTATACTATAAAAACAAATACCTGTTACTGACATTTCACTAATGATCAGGGCCAGGTCATGAACCATGTACAAGAAAGAACTGTATTATATATATATCTGAGCAAAAAAAAAAAAAAAAGAAGCTAGATAGTCAAGATTAAAAAGCTTTTAGAACCAGACTCAGCTTTATGTAGATGAGCCTGATATTTAAACTAAGTAGGGTTTTTCACTATCTACAGTACAAACATAAAATATGTTTTTATATGCTGTTTTTTTTTGTTTGTTAATGCATAGTAGCCAATGATATAGTTTTCTTGTAACATATTGATTCCACTGTTCTTCGTAGGAATATTGATTCCTTTTCAAAAAAAATGTTATGCATACGTTAAATCTTACAGTAGCTAGGCAACAGCTGACACATGTGAGAATAGTAAAATGTATAAGGAAAATCATTGCTGCATTCCATTTATAGGTATGTTTACTATGGATTGCTATCAGACCCTTCACTGAATAAGAATGTAAATGCAATCGCCTTTCTTGTTCACTAATCCTACATGAGTTTGCCTAATATCATTTCGTTTTACAGACCAGAGATTTCTACAATACTGGCTAAAGAATGACAGAGCATATGCACAAATTATGTCTATGGTTTTACATTAGCAAAATTTACCAATTCAGGCATTTTTTGTAACTGCCTTTTAAATATCCACTTTTACAGGTGTAGGTGATCCCCATGCATCCTCCAACACTAGTACCGGACTTTATGAAGAAATGGCTCTCCATCCAATTATGATCCAATTATTATCATTCAGCAAGAGGCTCACTCTCATTAGATTCTCCCTATTCTTTATATGTGATATAGTGTGATCTCTAAATAAGGTCATATTAGAGTGAGAAGTCTAATGCCCCGTACACACGTTCGGATATTCCGATGGAAAAAGTCTGATCGGATTATGTTGTCGGAAAATCCGATGGTGTGTGGGCTCTAGCGGACTTTTTCTGTCGGAATCTGAGACGGAAAAAAATTTGAGAGCAGAATCTAAAATTTTCCAACAACAAATTCCGATCGCACTTTTTCCGATCGTGTGTAGAGAATTCTGATGCACAAAGTGCCACGCATGCTCAGAAGAAATTTGGAGACGAAAGCTATTGGCTACTGGTCTCTACGTAGTCCCGTCATACGTTTTATACGTCACCTCGTTCGGAACGATCAGATTTTTCGACAACTTTGTCCGACCGTGTGTGTGCAACACAAGTTTCGGACAAAATTTATCTGAAAAAATCAGACGGATTTTGTGGACGGAATGTCCGACCGTGTGTACGGGGCATAACAGGACCAGAACCAGTATTATATTAAAGCGGTTGTATTGTCCGCTTGGTCATTTTTACCTACAGGTAAGCCTAAATACGGTTTAGGAGATATTCACCTTTTTTGCAGCCACTGACGTCAGCGCCGCATGCACACTGATGGTCCAGAGGCTCGTGCCGGCCCTTGCAGGACCAAAGGACTCCTGCATGCATGTGACATCATCGTTGCTCCGGCCAGTCACATCGCCAGAGCCCACAAACCTGGAATAAGAGCAGAGGGAATGTGTCACCACCAAGGGGGCTGACATGTTCCCTTCTGCGTTTATTCCAGGTTCTGGCACTGTGACTGGTCGAAGCAACGAGGATGTCACATGCATTTGGGAGTTCTTCCTTCCGGAAAGGTCCGGCACAAGCCACCGGACCTTCAGCGCGCATGCGACACTGATGTCAGCTGCTGCATGAAAGGTGAATTTCTCCTAAACCGTGCAGCTGCGGGAGCCTCTATCTACAGGGCGAGCTGCGGGAGCCTCGTTCTAAGGTAAGTATTTCATAATGTGTGCTAGTACAGTGCCTTGAAAAAATATTCATACCCCTTAGAATTTTCCACATTTTGTCATGTTACAACCAAAAAAGTAAATGTATTTTATTGGAATTTTATGTGATAGGCCAACACAAAGTGGCATATAATTGTGAAGCGGAAGGAAAATGATAAACGTTTTTCAGATCTTTTTACAAATAAATATCTGAAAAGTGTGGCATGCATTTGTATTCAGCCCTCTTTACTCTGATACCCCTAACTAAAATTTAGTGGAACCAATTGCCTTCAGAAGTCACCTAATTAGTAAATAGAGTCCACCTGTGTGTATTTTAATCTGTGAAGCCCTCAAAGGTTTGTTAGAGAAACTTAGTGAACAAACAGCATCATGAAGGCCAATGAACACACCAGACAGGTCAAGGATAAAGTTGTGGAGAAGTTTAAAGCAGGGTTAGGTTATACAAAAATATCCCAAGCTTTAGACATCTCACAGAGAACTGTTCAATCCATCATACGAAAATGGAAAGAGTATGACACAACTGCAAACCAACCGAGACATGGCTATCCACCTAAACTGACAGGCTGGGCAAGGATAGCATTCATTTGAGAAGCAGCCAAGATGCCCATGGTAACTCTGGAGGAGCTGCAGAGATCCACAGCTCAGGTTGGAGAATATGTCCACAGGAAAACTATTAGTCGTGCACCCCATAAATCTGGCCTTTATGGAAGAGTGGCAAGAAGAAAGCCATTGTTGAAAGAAAGCCATAAGAAGTCCCGTTTGCAGTTTGCAAGAAGCCATGTGGGGGACACAGCAAACATGTGGAAGAAGGGTCTCTGGTCAGATGAAACCAAAATTGAACATTTTAGCCTAAAAGCAACACGGTATGTGTGGAGGAAAACTAACACTGCACATCACCCTGAACATCCCAACCGTGAAACATGGTGGTGGCAGCACATGTTGTGGGGATGCTTTTCTTCAGCAGGGACAGGGAAGCTGGCCAGAGTTGATGGGAAGATAGATGGAGCCAAATACAGGGCAATCTTAGAAGAAAACCTGTAAAGCCCCATACACACGGTAGGATTTTCCCATGGATTCTGTCCTATCAGACAATGTTGTCGAAAAATCCGACCGTGTGTAGGCACCATCAGACAGTGTACGTCGGATTGTCCTGCTGGATAGATTTTTCGACAACAAAGTCCGATCACACCAAATCCGATCGTGTGTATCGAATTCCTGACGGACAAAGTACCACGCATGCTCAGATCACATTACAAGACCAAAGCTATTGGCTACTAGCCTCTACGTAGTCCCGTCGTACGCAACAAACGTCACCACGTTCAGAATGATCGGATTTTCCGACAACTTTGTCCGACCGCGTGTATGCAAAACCAACATCGGACAAAGTACGACGGACAGGATCCGACGGACCTGGTCCTCGGATAATCCGCGCGTGTGTATGGGGCTTTAGAGTCTGCAAAAGACCTAAAACTGTGGGGGGGGGGTCACCTTCCAGGAGGACAATGACCCTAAACATACAGCCAGAGCTACAATGAAATCATTTAGATCAAAGCATATTAATGCGTTAGAATGGCCCAAAGTCAAGACTTCAATCCAATTGAGAATTTGTGGCAAGACTTGAAAATTGCTGTTCACAGACGCTCTTCATCCAATCTGACAGAGCTTGAGATATTTTGCAAAGAGGAATGGGCAAGAATGTCACTCTCTAGATGGTGGAGACATCCCCAAAAAGACTTGCATCTGTAATTACAGCAAAAGGTGGTTCTACAAAGTATTGACTCAGGGGGGCTGAATACAAACAATTTATAATTTTCCTTCTGCTTTACAATTATGTGCCACTTTGTGTTGGTCTATCACAAAAAATCAAAAGAAAATACAATTAAGTTTTTGGTTGTAACATGACAAAATGTGAAAAACGTCAAGGGGTATGAATACCTTTTCAAGGCACTTGTATGTGATGCATGCTAGCACATTATGCTATTGTCTTGCAGGATTATTTTTTTTCCGGCAGTTTACTACCGCTGTAAAAATACTAATGCCGCGTACACATGACCGGACTTTTCGACAGCAAAGGTCAGACGAATCCGTCGGACAATTCGATCGTGTGTGGGCTCCATCGGACCTTTGCTGTCCAAAAATCTGACGGACTTTAGAAATAGAACATGTTTCAAATTTTTCGTCCGGGACTCTACCGGACCCAGGTCCTATCGAGAAATCCGTTTGTGTGTATGCTAGTCCGACGGACAAAAAAATCTAGCTAGGGCAGCTATTGGCTACTGGCTATGAACTTCCTTATTCTAGTCTGGTCGTACGTCATCACGTTCAAATCCGTCTGACTTTGTTGTGATTGTGTGTGGCCAAGTCCGTTCATTCAGAAAATCCGTCGGAACTCTGCCGAAAGTCCGTCGGGAAGAACATTGGACCTAGTCCGTCGAAAAGTCTGGTCGTGTGTACGCATAAACCTAGCCATAGATGGCTAGAATTTTGAAAGAACAGTTTTAGGAAAAGTATTTTGTAAGATATTTGTACAAAAAATCTCAGAACATTCTCAGAAAATTCAAATTTCATTCAAAAGATTTTGTGCGCTTTTAACATCTGAGTTTGGAATGAATGGACTTCACCAAGTGAAGACCACATACACTGTTATAAATTCGTTCATTCAAGAAAAAAATTCCCTCCCGTTCAATCGAATTTTGTTATCACTACAGTTGAAAAAAAAAACATCAATTTGACCTATTAATGATTACAAAAACAAAAAAGTTTGTTTGTTTAAAAAAATTAACAAATGTCCCATTTATACTTTGTTGTCAAAATGCATTGTGGTAAAGTGCATACTTGTCAGGGATCTCCTGCAGCAAGTGCTTATTCCCTTGCAGCAGGTGCTCATTCTTTTGCACATGTGCAGAGTTGTGTGCATAGAAGTCTAAGACGCGTAAGGACTAGGGGAGCACATGCATCCACAGATTCTGCCGCCCAGCAGCCTATTTAAACTGAGAGTCTGCCTGGCCTCAGTTCTGGATTGTCTTAAGCTCTGGTTCCTGTGTTCCTGATTCTAGATAGTCTACTAACCTTGTTCCTGACTTGGGTATGTCTGCTCGATTGTGTTACTGACCTCGGCTTGGATTTCTGACTGTTTCTGCTTCCTGATTTGCCAGATTCCTGATTTAGCCAGCACATTACCGACCTCTGCCTGTTCCTGACCTTGAACATGATCCTACTGCTGCACCTGTCTGCCTGGCTGCCGCTAAACAAGGTTCGTGACCAGTCTCCAAACCACCACTGGAAGGAATCATTTGTCTCCAAGCTTCAGCTTACCACTACAGCTTCCTAGCACCTGCACCTTTCCACTGCCCTAGCAGTCCCTGTCTCCACTACCAACAGTGCTTGGATGGGAATTGCTCAAGAGGCCACCCTCGTCATCTCTGGTTTCACAGTAAGGTATGTGACAATACTGTAATGAAAGTAAACACACGTTACATGCATTACAGCATTGTGGTGCCATACTTTTTTAATGACAGGTTAAGACATTTGCGCCTGTAACACAGCGCAATTTCCCATTTACTATTATTATCTTGCCGGCGCACGGGAGGTGGCGATCGGTGCGCCACTATAGACATGGCGCACAGCATCTTCAACTCAGGATTAAAAGAAGCTGGAAGTGCCAATATTATGGGGGTGGTGATGTGGGGGTGATGTGGGGTAATGTGAGGAAGTATAGTTATAACTGTCCAAGTAACAAATATGCCCAAAATAGAATGAGAAAGTAACTTTCTCTGAACAAGCCTGCTGCGCCGGCAAGTACATTTAGAACTGCGTGAGGTGAATTATTGCACTGCTCCTGCGTAAGCGGCATTTGCGCGTGTTCAAGTGCTTTGGTTCACTGCGCCGGCAAAATCTTAGTAAATGTCAAGCCACGTAAATGCATTTGCATAAGTTGAACGGGCGCACCTCTCAACTTGACTTTTTTTTTTTACACTGGTTCACTTCTATGTTTTTTTTTAAGGCTATTTGCACACAGGTCATGTTAGCATTAAGAAAAAAAAAATTAAGAAAAAAAAAAATGCGTGGGGGTCCCCCCAAAATTCCATTACCAGGCCCTTCAGGTCTGGTATGGATATTAAGGGGAACCCCGCGCAAAAAAAAAAAAAAATGGCGTGGGGGTCCCCCTCAAAATCCATACCAGGCCCTTCAGGTCTGGTATGGATTTTAAGGGGAACCCCGTGCCAAAAAAAAAAAAAATGGCGTGGGGGTCCCCCTCAAAATCCATACCAGACCCTTATCCGAGCACGCAACCTGGCAGGCCGCAGGAAAAGAGGGGGGGACGAGAGAGCCCCCCCTCCTGAACCGTACCAGGCCACATGCCCTCAACATTGGGAGGGTGCTTTGGGGTCCCCCCCACAGCACCTTGTCCCCATGTTGATGAGGACAAGGGCCTCATCCCCACAACCCTGGCCGGTGGTTGTGGGGGTCTGCGGGCGGGGGGGCTTATCGGAATCTGGAAGCCCCCTTTAACAAGGGGACCCCCAGATCCCGGCCCCCCCCCTGTGTGAAATGGTAATGGGGGTACCCCTACCATTTCACCAAAAAAGTGACAAAAGTGTTAAAAATGACAAGAGACAGTTTTTGACAATTCCTTTATTAAAGTCTTCTTCCTTTCCATCTTCTTCCTTCTTCTTTTCTCTTCTTTCTTTCATCCTTCGGTTTCTTCCTCCATCTTCTTCTTCCTCCGATCCTCTGCTTCTTGCTCCGGTGTTCTCGTCCGGCATCTTCCTCCACGGCGTCTCTTCTTCCGCGCTTCATTCTCGGCCCGCTTCGCACAATGGGAGGCTCCCGCTGTGTGACGCTTCTCTTCTTCTGACAGTTCTATAGATTAAACTGTGCGCCAGAGGGGGGCGGGGTCACGGGTGGCCCCGCCCTCCGTTATATAAGAACTGTCAGAAGAAGAGAAGCGTCACACAGCGGGAGCCTCCCATTGCGCGGAGCGGCCCGAGAACGAAGCGAGGAAGAAGAGACGGTGTGGAGGAAGATGCCGGACGAGAACACCGGAGCAAGAAGCAGAGGATCGGAGGAAGAAGAAGATGGAGGAAGAAGATGAAGATGTAGGAAAGAAGGAAGGAAGAAGGAAGAAGATGGAAAGGAGAAGACTTTAAAAAAGGAATTGTCAAAAACTGTCTCTTGTAATTTTTAACACTTTTGTCACTTTTTTGGTGAAATGGTAGGGGTACTTTTGTACCCCTTACCATTTCACACAGGGGGGGGGGATCTGGGGGTCCCCTTGTTAAAGGGGGCTTCCAGATTCCGATAAGCCCCCCCCCGCAGACCCCCACAACCACCGGCCAGGGTTGTGGGGATGAGGCCCTTGTCCTCATCAACATGGGGACAAGGTGCTTTGGGGGGACCCCAAAGCACCCTCCCAATGTTGAGGGCATGTGGCCTGGTACGGTTCAGGAGGGGGGGCTCTCTCTTGCCCCCCCTCTTTTGCTGCGGCCTGCCAGGTTGCGTGCTCGGATAAGGGTCTGGTATGGATTTTGAGGGGGACCCCCACGCCATTTTTTTTTTTTGGCGCAGGGTTCCCCTTAAAATCCATACCAGACCTGAAGGGCCTGGTATGCTCTTGGAGGGGAAACTCATGCCGTTTTTTTTTTAAAAAATTAAAGTCGCCTGGCCTGGGGGGGCGACTTAAAGTCGTGTTGTAAGTCGCCCCAAGTCGTGTTGTAAGTGGCCCCAAGTCGTGTTGTAAGTCGCCCCAAGTCGTGCTGTAAGTCGCCCCAAGTCGCGCTGGAAGTCGTGATGCCCCTGTGTGAATGGACTGTTAATGATAATGGCGTGCGCTATTATCAATGGCATATTATTATCGCGGTGCGCCGGTATATTATGTGTTGCGCTTATTCGTGCGCCGGTTCATACGCTCAATTAATAATTTATCTGGCGCACCTATTAAGGTCTGAACCGGCGCAGCGCATTCATCTTAGTAAATGACCCCCATTATTTAAAATTGCTAGACTACGAACTGAGGATGGATGAGGTTTTTGAAGGCTTTTGCGCATGTCTACCTATGTCACTTTACAGCTGGAGGTGAGTAAACTAACCCCTAATGCCGCGTACACATGAGTGGAAAGCATATACACGGTCACACAAAAGTTCGCTGGACTTTCGACCGTCAAGAATGCGGTGACGGAGGAGGGTAGATAGCATTTTACAATCTTAATCATCTCAACTGATCACAATCTAATATTTACTGTATCTTTTTTTTTTTTATTTACTTTTTTTTAATATAAAAACAGTTGAAAAAATGACTTTTCCTTTACTTTTTGATTTCAGATAGCACATTCATCCAAACATATCTGTGCTTGGAAACTATATAATGCTTTACCAAGAGATTTATATCATAGCTATGCAGTGTACTTCAACATACTGTATTTAGGCCTATAGTAGTTTGCAAAGTTTACTTAGCAGTGAATATGAACCATTGCTCCCAGATCTGTCTACAGCAGGGTTAGCCAATGTCTACTTTGACATACTTTGGAGTCTTTGTGGACTATGGAGACTATGATATGCACAATTAAAGATATATGCTATAGCCATACTTGCCAAAGCCGCCGTTATCAAAGTCTCTATTTCCCGCCCCATAGGTCTCCAGATTCACACTAACCTTTAACACAGAGATTGCGCAATTATTAAGTTCAATACTACTTTACAGTAGCCACTGGAGACCACAGTAGTTAATAGATCCATACTATTTTTTAAACATTATTCTTCCTCTAGTGCACTTTTTTCCAAGAATGGTCATATTCTCACACGAAGAACATCCACACTACTGTGAGATCTATCTTGCAGTAAAAGAAGCACAGCTGTTTAAACTTGGGCAGAGCTGGGTGACATACGTGGAGACCGGAAGCTGTGCTGGTGCCATGACCACGCTGTTTGTACGCATTTTAAAATAAATTGCATTAATAAATGTTTTTATTACATACTACACCATGAGGGGCTCTTGTATTCTGTGAGTTGGTTTACAGAGCTGAAGGAGAAGGACAACCAAACTTTTAAAGTGCCATACAGCACATTTACAGGATGGTTGAAAGAAGTATAATAGGAGGGAATGGAGAGAGGAATACCACCGGAATAAA
>CM053027.1:454182188-454304051 GCA_028564925.1 Lithobates sylvaticus
CCATAGTATATACATGAATCTGTGCAATAAAATATAAAATGCCTCTATAGCCTGTAGCAAAAGGATAATAAGGTGTAGTCACCAGGTTGCTCAGAGGGTATAAGTTCACTCATACTGAGTATAATCACTGCTCTCCTGAGTTGTGATGTAAATGAATGGTGTGACTTAAATGGTAAATTAAAAGGGACTCGGCTGTGTTGGATGAAGTATCAGCACCCTGTTGTGACAATGGTTGTTCATATTTTATGTATACTGATATACATCAGATAGTTCACATGCATGTAAAATCAACAGTGAAAAGCACCCACGCTGTAGGCAAAAGTAGAAGACCTGTTTGGAAGCTATTCCACTTCCTGGATCACTGGGGGAAAGAGCTGCTCTTGCAAGCATGCGACTCATGGAGATCCAGACTGGCTTACCGATGTTGATGCTTGATTGCTCGGGTCTCACTCAGAGAACGAAGTGGTCTCCAATCTTCTGGTCTAGTTGCTGTAAGATCAGCACTGCGGTGCCTGTTCAAAGATGGAGCCCATTGTCCTCAATAGGTGCATAGAGCATGTGCAGGCATGTGGAGCTGCATCACCCATGATGTCGATAGTGTCACTCATGTGGTGTCACATGGAGCCCCCCCCCCCCAGGGTGCTTTAATAAGCAGTAGGAGGAGATGTCCCTTCCACCATCTTGCAGGATTTTCTTGGGCTCTCCTGTCCCACTGGGGAACCTGAGAATGCAGCCGGTGGTTCCACCAGCTGACCATAGAGCTGATCAGAAACAGAAATGGCTCCAATCACCTCTATGGTCTAAGAACCTGGAAGCTACAAGCATTTCATCACTTTGGTTTCGCTGACATAAACAGCGCCATTTTTTAATTGGGAAAGCATCTGATCACACCGAGCTTTAAGGGCAGAGAAGAGATGTAGAGTCTAATAGAACCCAGATTTCTCAGAAAAGAGTACCTGTCACTGCCTAATGCTATCACAAGGGATATTTACATTCCTTGTGATAACAATAAAAGTGATAAATAAAAATAAAAATGAATGGGATAGTGTCTCAATAAAATAAAAAAAAATAAAAAAATAATAATTAAAAAATAAAATGAATGCACCACTGTCCCCCCATGCTCAGGCACAAAGCAATTGCACCATGCATGTGAGATATCACTGTGAAAGTCAGATCGAGGGCAGTGATTCTACCACTGGACCTCCTGTGTAAATGTAAAGTGTTAAAAATGTATGTAGTTTGTCGCAATTGCATGGGCTTGTGCAATATTAAAGTTTATCATGTTTGGTATCTATTTACTCAGCATAAGATCATCTTTTATGTTTTACCAAACAATTGGGCAATATATTGTGTTTTTGTGCATTAAAATTCAAAAAGGTATATTTTCCAAAAAAATTGCGTTTGAAAAACCACTGCGCAAATACTGTGTGACATAAAATATTGCAACACCCATCATTTTATTCTCTAGGGCCTCTGCTTTAAAAAAAAATCTATAATGTTTGGAGGTTTAAAATAATTTTCCAGTTCAAACACCCCCCAAATGACCCCTTTTTGGAAAGTAGTGTTCTGGAGATTTTATAGATAGGCAACTCCTATTCTCATATTGATTGGTTCCATATAAATAATAACTACTGCAGTAGGGAACAGACACAAAAATATACACTCAGCATCTTTACAAAATAACTGTTCCCCACTGCAGTAGTTATTAATACTTTTTATTACTTTTCTTCTTGAAATCACAGCCTGGGGTACTATTTATTCAAATGTTTTAATTGTAAGGGATACAAATATACTGTATATATATATTATAATAAATATATATATATATATATATATATATATATATATATATAATGTGATTTTAAAAGTAGTTCAGCCATGCTGAAGTCATATTGGGATTTATTTACTAAAGCTAGAGAGGGCAACATTAGACAGAATTCTGCATAGAAACCAATCAGCTTCAAACCTCAGCTTGTTCAATTAAGCTTTGGCAATAAAACCTGGAAGTTGATTGCTTTTGATGTAGAATTGTGACTAATTTTGCCCTCTTTAGCTTTAGTAAATAAGCCCCATTGTCTTTTATACGTCTTCCATTTTATGTACCGTAGAATTGTCCACAATTAAGTTACAAAGCCATTCTGGCCACAGAAGTGGACAGACAATTGCTCTGTAAATATTTTGTATCAATCATTTGTTTTAGTCACAATGAAAAGTAATTTTGTAATAATTTAGCTGCTCTCAGCTATTATTTTCTCCACAGTGAAATTTGCCTCTTTGGCTGGGACATATTCTGCCTAAATGTAAGGAGGTTCCAGGTTAAGGGGGATAGCATGTATGGTCAATGATCAAAATGTAAAATATTGGGGGGGCGTGTCCGGCGCGTGACCAGTATGGCCACTTGAAGAGAGAGCTCTCCACACCGACGGACTGTACGAGCGACTACCAGCATTCCCGGCAGACTTCGGACATTGGAGGACTGGCGCAGCTGCCCACATAATGGAGGGAAGATGTCCCTGAAGCGGAAGGATGACAGAATACCCCGCAAGTTGACGGCATACATGTACCAGCCGCCCGCGCGGCGCAGCCAAAATGGTGCCGTGGCTTCTGCACACTGCACACAGAAGGAGGCCGCTGCTCCTCCCCGCCGGGAAGGGGTCATCCTTGCACCTGACAAGCACTGGTAAGTGCAGATAACGGGGGGGGGGGCCCTTTCAACTCACCTCCTGGAACGTCGATTGCTAGCAGCCCAGCGAAGTCCAAAATGCGATTAGACACTGCAGGGACGCCCCAGGAAGGTACACAGGCCGTCACCATGCCTTATGTCTTCCCCCACCAGAGTCCACAGCCTGACGCCATTGCTTCATTCCCCACAGCAGGACAGACAGTTATGGACACTAAGAAATGTTAATGTCACTTAGAAGCTCATTGCAATCGGACATGCTCTCACTTATGCACAGCTTTGGCAGCAGTATAAGTGCACTAGAGGACAGAGCCACACATATTGAAGATAATGTGGGGGATATAACCATTACAGTAAACAACATAATAGACGCTCAGGAAGCACAGGCCCAGGATACATGCTGGATAAAGACAAATTTGCGGATTTAGAGGACAAGGCCAGACGCAACAACTTTAAAATCCGTGGGGTCCCTGAATCCGTCCAGAATACCAAACTGCCCACGTTCGCGAGAAGCTAACTTAAGGCTGTGCTCCCTGACACAAAAAACATCAAGCTAATTATCGATCGTATCCATAGACTACCGAAACCCACTTTTCTACCAGATGCTGTGCCCAGAGACGTAATTCTTAGGGTGCACTTCTACCACATTAAAGAACAATTTATGCAAAAAGTGAGAGGGATGGAAACCTTGCCCGACCCATACAGCCACCTACAAATCTACCCTGACTTATCCCAACATACTCTGAGTAGATGCAGACAACTTAACACAATAACCAAAACACTGCGTAACAACCAAATCCAATACCAATGGATAGCGCCCGCTAAAATATCCATAAATCACAGGGGATCAAAACACCTGGTTACCTCAGTACAACAAGGAATGAGGCTACTGCAATAATGGAATATCATCCCTGTTCCCAGCGAAGTGACCCCTATGGACCAAAGTAACACAGGCGCCATTTCATCGCAGCCTCTCCCTCCAAGAAGCCACAGAAGCTTCTCTGGAAGTTTTCTGGCACCATTGTGCCAAGGACATACCATAAAGAAACTGTACTTTAAATCTGTGAAAATGTAATAAAAATATTGAAAAAAAAATGTAAAATATTGATCAAAAGAGGGGAGTTTTTTATAACATTGTATTCTATTTTGTATGGTTTGCCTATGTATTGCACACTGCACTCATTGTGCACATGAATAATGTTTTCATTACATGTTGCATTCTTTCGAGTCCTGATTAGAATTAGCCTGCCTATGTTACGTCCCTTGTTACCATAAAAGTTCAGTTGTTATATTATTGCGATACCTACGTAATCATGTATACATCAATCAGTTTCCTACTTCAATAGTTATTTATGTTGAACCACTAATCAATATGAGGATAGAAGTAGCCTATCTATAACATTTGCAGAACAATAGACACCCTAAGCTATTTGCTGAGAAGCATGTTGATTCCATGGAAAAATTAATTTTTTGCCACAAGTTGTAACTTAAAGTGGAAGTAAACACATCCATAAAACAGTTTCATGCCGGAAATATAACACTCCCGTTGGTTGTGCTCTCAACCAAACTGTCAAACCATCCAATGGCTGGTGTCATAACTGATCACATGTGCAGCATCATGGCAGTTGTAGTTTAAACAGAGGCAAAGATGGCTGCTTCCTTGGCTGAAAACTATAGGGGGGTTTCTTACTCTTTAAATTATATATTGCTCACACATGCCATGAGTATATATGGAACTACACCCCAAAATACATTCTGCTACTTCTCCTAAGTATGGGGATACCACACTCGTAATTGTAAGGGATACAAATATACTGTATATATATATATATATATATATATATATATATATAATGTGATTTTAAAAGTAGTTCAGCCATGCTGAAGTCATATTGGGATTTATTTACTAAAGCTAGAGAGGGCAACATTAGACAGAATTCTGCATAGAAACCCATCAGCTTCAAACCTCAGCTTGTTCAATTAAGCTTTGGCAATAAAACCTGGAAGTTGATTGCTTTTGATGTAGAATTGTGACTAATTTTGCCCTCTTTAGCTTTAGTAAATAAGCCCCATTGTCTTTTATACGTCTTCCATTTTATGTACAGTAGAATTGTCCACAATTAAGTTACAAAGCCATTCTGGCCACAGAAGTGGACAGACAATTGCTCTGTAAATATTTTGTATCAATCATTTGTTTTAGTCACAATGAAAAGTAATTTTGTAATAATTTAGCTGCTCTCAGCTATTATCTTCTCCACAGTGAAATTTGCCTCTTTGGCTGGGACATATTCTGCCTAAATGTAAGGAGGTTCCAGGTTAAGGGGGTTAGCATGTATGGTCAATGATCAAAATGTAAAATATTGGGGGGGGCGTGTCCGGCGCGTGACCAGTATGGCCACTTGAAGAGAGAGCTCTCCACACCGACGGACTGTACGAGCGACTACCAGCATTCCCGGCAGACTTCGGACATTGGAGGACTGGCGCAGCTGCCCACATAATGGAGGGAAGATGTCCCTGAAGCGGAAGGATGACAGAATACCCCGCAAGTTGACGGCATACATGTACCAGCCGCCCGCGCGGCGCAGCCAAAATGGTGCCGTGGCTTCTGCACACAGAAGGAGGCCGCTGCTCCTCCCCGCCGGGAAGGGGTCATCCTTGCACCTGACAACGCACTGGTAAGTGCAGATAACGGGGGGGGCCCTTTCAACTCACCTCCTGGAACGTCGATTGCTAGCAGCCCAGCGAAGTCCAAAATGCGATTAGACACTGCAGGGACGCCCCAGGAAGGTACACAGGCCGTCACCATGCCTTATGTCTTCCCCCACCAGAGTCCACAGCCTGACGCCATTGCTTCATTCCCCACAGCAGGACAGACAGTTATGGACACTAAGAAATGTTAATGTCACTTAGAAGCTCATTGCAATCGGACATGCTCTCACTTATGCACAGCTTTGGCAGCAGTATAAGTGCACTAGAGGACAGAGCCACACATATTGAAGATAATGTGGGGGATATAACCATTACAGTAAACAACATAATAGACGCTCAGGAAGCACAGGCCCAGGATACATGCTGGATAAAGACAAATTTGTGGATTTAGAGGACAAGGCCAGACGCAACAACTTTAAAATCCGTGGGGTCCCTGAATCCGTCCAGAATACCAAACTGCCCACGTTCGCGAGAAGCTAACTTAAGGCTGTGCTCCCTGACACAAAAAACATCAAGCTAATTATCGATCGTATCCATAGACTACCGAAACCCACTTTTCTACCAGATGCTGTGCCCAGAGACGTAATTCTTAGGGTGCACTTCTACCACATTAAAGAACAATTTATGCAAAAAGTGAGAGGGATGGAAACCTTGCCCGACCCATACAGCCACCTACAAATCTACCCTGACTTATCCCAACATACTCTGAGTAGATGCAGACAACTTAACACAATAACCAAAACACTGCGTAACAACCAAATCCAATACCAATGGATAGCGCCCGCTAAAATATCCATAAATCACGGGGGATCAAAACACCTGGTTACCTCAGTACAACAAGGAATGAGGCTACTGCAATAATGGAATATCATCCCTGTTCCCAGCGAAGTGACCCCTATGGACCAAAGTAACACAGGCACCATTTCATCGCAGCCTCTCCCTCCAAGAAGCCACAGAAGCTTCTCTGGAAGTTTTCTGGCACCATTGTGCCAAGGACATACCATAAAGAAACTTTACTTTAAATCTGTGAAAATGTAATAAAAATATTGAAAAAAAAATGTAAAATATTGATCAAAAGAGGGGAGTTTTTTATAACATTGTATTCTATTTTGTATGGTTTGCCTATGTATTGCACACTGCACTCATTGTGCACATGAATAATGTTTTCATTACATGTTGCATTCTTTCGAGTCCTGATTAGAATTAGCCTGCCTATGTTACGTCCCTTGTTACCATAAAAGTTCAGTTGTTATATTATTGCGATACCTACGTAATCATGTATACATCAATCAGTTTCCTACTTCAATAGTTATTTATGTTGAACCACTAATCAATATGAGGATAGAAGTAGCCTATCTATAACATTTGCAGAACAATAGACACCCTAAGCTATTTGCTGAGAAGCATGTTGATTCCATGGAAAAATGAATTTTTTGCCACAAGTTGTAACTTAAAGTGGAAGTAAACACATCCATAAAACAGTTTCATGCCGGAAATATAACACTCCCGTTGGTTGTGCTCTCAACCAAACTGTCAAACCATCCAATGGCTGGTGTCATAACTGATCACATGTGCAGCATCATGGCAGTTGTAGTTTAAACAGAGGCAAAGATGGCTGCTTCCTTGGCTGAAAACTATAGGGGGGTTTCTTACTCTTTAAATTATATATTGCTCACACATGCCATGAGTATATATGGAACTACACCCCAAAATACATTCTGCTACTTCTCCTAAGTATGGGGATACCACACGTGAGAGACTTTTTTGGCAGTCTAGCCACATACAGGACCCCAAATTCCAATAAGCACCTTCAGGCGGTTAATGGGCATTATTTCCTACTAAACCATATTGCATGTGCAGAATCCGAAAACCGAAAGATCCGACATTAACAAATGCTTTATTTCCGTTTTCGTTGTGACAACAGTTTGATATAGATAGGAGATTCGACATGATGCTGATAATAGTGATCTGTGTCCATCAAACCTGTGGTTGAATGTGCCTAACCTTAGCTCTATTAGTCCAAGATTATTCTACATAGAGAGAAAAGATTTGACATAGAGAGAAAAGATTTGACATAGAGAGAAAAGATTCGACATTATAGAGACAATAGCAAAAAAGGTTGAATGTGCCTAACCTAACTCTATTAGTCCAAGATTATTATATTATTATTATTATATACATAGAGAGAAAAGATTTGACATAAAGATTTGACGAAGGAGTCGGCACGAGCGGTCATTTATGGTCAAATGTTTCGCCCATAGGCTATAGAAGAATTCTAATGTTGGTTGACTAGTAATAATAATTAATAAATATAATTATAACTAGTGTCATACAACATTAGAATTCTACTATAGCTTGTAGCCCAGAAATGTACGATTGCAGCGTCGTACAGTTTAGCTGCCACGTCAAATCTTCTTAGAACATTCGGCAGACACCGTAAGCCTTCAATGACAGATTCAACCTTAATTATTTCGGATTTACGAATGTATTTTTTAACGAAACAAAATAAATAAAAACGAATTTCGGGAGTAACTAAATACATTTGTTTTTCGGACGAAAACAAAATTCCGAAATGAAATATTTCAGTGTGCACATGTCTAGAGACAACATCATTCCAGTGTACAAGTGGGAATTATTCAGAGTGGTTCCTTTTGCTCTTTTGGAAGTGAAGCTAATAACTCAGTAACTATGCAGTGAAGGATTTGCACAAAGCAAAAGAAGCAACTGTCAGTAAGTTAATGCATAGAAATACAGGGATATAAGTCTAAGGCCATCTGTAATTTCAAGAATGTGCTATATCATGGGCATCTCATGTTCCCTTTGCTCCTATCCAAGTTGTACCTCACATAAAAACAACAAAAATGGAGAAGAATGACTGTTCATTGTCTTTAAAATGGTGAATGGGAGGTTGGCAGCAGGAAGATTGGTGGATTGCTATAACCAAATCAGCAGCCCTTACGAGGGTATCGCTACAAATGTATAGTGTAATGGTCAGATATTACCAATATGCAGAATATTGTATACATAGGCAGGGCCTGACTGGCCTTGGTAGAGGAGAATAACATTCACATACAAGAAAATCTGTTTTTGAACATTTAACCTGTTAGTGGAGAGTATTGATCTTGGTTTTAATTGGATAAATGTTACAAAAAAAGTCTGATATTATTAATAAATAATAAATTATTATTACATTAATACATCATTTATAAAATGGTGTTGACCAAGTTTCAGTTGGTTTAGCTATTTACAGGAAATATATATATAATGTAATATAATCAAAAAGAATGAAGGGTACAAGACATAATTTTTATACTCAATAAAACAACTTTGGGTATTATATTTATTTACAATATCACAGTAAGACCAAAGACTTGTGACAATCATACTCGCTACCAGTATTCTCTAAATATTGTTTTCTTGCTTATAACACACTTTCCTTTAGATCTCTATACACTCAACATGAATGCTGTGTTTTCATTGTGCTTGTCTGTTCAAATGTTTTTAACAACTCTGCTTGATTTCCATTAATTCCTACATAAAATTCAAAAATAACATTCTTGACTTATTTCTGATCTAATGAATTTTCCCAATGGTGAATATGATAATGTTCCAATATTTATTTTTTTCCCTTTTCATTATAGACTTTTGCTGAAGATATTTAAATGCATTATTATTCTGCATACTTTAAAGCAAGATTCAGAATACAGAATCTTCATTGATTCTTTCTGAAACTAGAATTGCAGATGAAGTATTTCTTGTATCTACCTGAAAATTCCTTTTTAATTATGTTTTATAATCAATTACCTTTCAAGAAGAACAAAGGGCAGAATGAATTATACTTCCTTATCAATAAGTAAACAGTTCTTTTATCCTCTCCATCCTAACTGTCCAATTTACATTCATTCAGTAAGTTCACTATTTGGGAAAGAATAAGATATGATTCATTGTGCTTCTGCCCAGCTAATGTCCTTATTATAGATTTGCTTTTTTTTTTTTTTTTGGCTGTACTGCAGTTTAAAGAAGACCTTACATTAAGATGATATTGCATAGCACAAACACAGGCACACTCACACACACACAACCACAATATAATGCTGCGTAATTTCCTTATGCCCCATTCTGGAAGCTCAAACTACCAATATTTTAACTCTGGAGGACAGAGGTTCCTAGCGACACATGGCCAATCCACCAAGAGATCTCCCAATGCCTGCCAGAATGTCTTATCAGTTCAACACTTTCAATGTCACAGCAAGATATAGTGGACAAGTGCAAACTCTTTGCTCTGGAACATGATATGTATATTTACACATTTGCTGTGGTTAATATACTGTATTCCCAGCTTACAGAGGCATTAGCTTGTAAAACTATTCCCACTGCTGACTCTGAGCCAATCAGGAAGGAGAGAGTTGAGAGAGCCTCTAATCTCAATGCACATCGCTGGATCAATATGGGTCTAAGGTAAGTATAAAAAGGGTCTGGGGGGGAAACTACATGCAGAATGTTTTTTTACCTTAAAGAGGAGCTCCAGGCTACTTCAGAAAAAAATTATAGTCAGCAGACTTTTAATATTAGGACACTTACCTGTTCAGGGATCCTGGGGTGTCTTCACCCCAGCCAATTTTTCCATCGGATCTCGGGGGGCTGCCACCGCCATTGCTTGTAAGGGAAACCGGCAGTAAGGCCTTGCAGTTCCCTACTGCACATGCCGAAGCGCTTTGCCCTTTGTGAATGAACCAGTGGGGAAAGGAGGAGGGGGGCCGGGCTTCTGGGTGATCTTGCTGTGGCGAGTTTACTCAGAAGAGGGAGTGTGTACCTTTTGGGTGGAGCTCCTCTTTAATGGACAGAATGTGTTAAGGTAAAAAGACCTTCTGCCTTTAGAACCACTTTAATTATAAGTACATCTGCATTTAAAGTGGTTATGAAGGCAGAAGATTTTTTTTATCATAATGCATTCTATGCATTAAGATAAAAAGGCTTCTGTGTGCATCAGCCCCCCTCAGCCCCCTAATATTTACCTGAGCCCCATCTAGATCCAGCGATGTTGCAGGAGTGTCTCAGCTGCCAAGGACTCCCCTCCTCATTGACTGATACAGCAGCTTGGCGCCATTGGCTTCCGCTTCTGTCAGCCAAATCAATCAGCCATATTAGGAGAGAAAGAGGGTAGAACCGGGCTGCAAATCCATGTCTGAATGGATCTGTGGCTAAGCTCGGGTGCCCCTTAGCAAGATGCTTGCTGTGGGGGCACTGAACAGGGGGGAGGGGCCAAGAGCACCAAAGAGGGACTGAGAAGAGGAGGGTCTGGGCTGCTCTGTGCAAAACCACTGCACAGGGAAGGTTTACTCTTAGTCCCCTGCAAAGTCCAACAAATACCCATTAAGTTTGCCAGCAAATTCCATCTAATGCAGCTTCCTGTGATGGTGTGGCAATTATGCTGCACTGCTGCTGAATCCAGAAGATTGCCACCCTCATGTAGGCTATATTCCTGCTTGCACTACAGTGGGGTGACAAAATGTTGCCTGGCACATAGCTGTCAATATTGTGACTGCTGATTCACAAGACTGTAGCTTTCAGAAACTATGCATATCAACAGCTAGAATGATTTAACTATCAGAGAAGACATAGGCTTTGTCTGCTGAATAGGTTTAAATGTAATTGATTTATTTTGGCTGACGTGTAACGTGGAAGGTGACTGCACATAGGGGTATCTGATCATTCAATCCCTCAGTGGCTTGTCTTTCCCCTAACATGCACGCTGTGAATACATGACAGTGCTTACAAGGCAATCTTTCTGTTGCTCCATATAGGCAGGGCACAGAGGTGCCAATGTACATCTGTTTAATTAATATACAACAATGGAGAATTAGACTTAATTTGTTCAACATGCTAAATTCCCCTTCAACTGCAATGCAGTTCCCTGAGGTCCTGTGCTGCAATTGCTTCTATTCCATACACAGGAAGATTGTTACTTTATTGTGCTAGTGCTATTTGTATGAACTATTCTTTCTGGTTATGAATCTCTGTTTATGCATTTTAATGATACACTTAGTTTGCATTGCCCATGTTTATGACTGTTTTACTTTACATAATTATACAGTTATTGTTTACTTTAAAGAATTATATTTGTCCCCTTTATTTAGCTTTGCTTTACAATGGGGGTTATTTACGAAAGGCAAATCCACTTTGCACTACAAGTGCAAACTACAAGTGCAAAGTGCACTTGAAATTGCACTGAAAGTGCACTTGGAAGTGCAGTCACTGTACATCTGAGGGGTAGATCTGAAATTAGGGGAAGCTCTGCTGAATTTATTATCCAATCATGTGCAAGCTAAAATGCTGTTTTTTATTTCCCTTTCATGTCCCCCTCGGATCTACAGCGACTGCACTTCCAAGTGTACTTACAGTGCAATTTCAAGTGCACTTTGCACTTTTAGTGGAAAGTGGATTTGCCTTTAGTAAATAACCCCCCAATGTGTTCATATGACAATTTAGTTTCATACTTCAGCTTTCGAAGGACCACTCACCAATTCAGGAAGTGCAAAGTATATGCATTTACTGCAAAAGAACTTGGTCAACCTAATGGGTGGCCTCCAAGATACCCCCTGTGCAACCTCACTGCCCTGTGTAGCTTAAGGTGTCGATGTCAAGTGATACCATCTGCCCACACAAAAGCCTGACTGTTCTGGTAGTACAGACACTAACAAAACGGTGATGCTGATTCTTTATCCCAGTGTCATATTGTTTGTGCCTATAGCAGCAGGAGGCAGATGTACCACCATCAGGCAAGATGAAAACCTCATCCAATGATATGGTAACAATCTACTCTTGGGTCAGAGATGCCACATGGCTACATTCAAGATATCTTGAACCCCTGAATTGCTTGCCACCACCATCTTTTAACTATTTTTGCCATTGCATACTTCCACTGTAGCCCGCTCATGTTTTTATGTGTCTGTCTGACAACTGCATTTGTATTTACCTCTCATTTTATGACCTAAGCTTGTACTTTGTATTACGCTTCTGTCTGCCATCTGCCTCAACACTAGCCTGTCCGATCTCACTTCGGTCCCATGATTTGGTACAGTGCTTGCCTATATGCTAGCCATCTCTTACTACCAGATGTCCGCATAATGGACCCTGAGCAATAGCAGAAGAACTTCTGCTCCACCAAGTGCTCTGGAGAAAACCTGATGGCCAGGGTTGCTCTTCAAGTGGAGTGCCATACTTTTGTGACTCATACGGATCAGTAAATGGGACAGGTGGTATGTATGATATCACAGATAGCATAATGAAAACCCTTAAAGTAAAAAGAAGTAAAATAAACAATATTAAACATCATGCTTATTAAATGAGGGTATCCTTTTCTTTAAAAAACAAACTTCAGATAGCAAGGGAATGTATTACAATGATTGGATAGAGAAAGCGTAAGGTTATAATGAAAATCCAGTAAGTTAAGACATAGGCTAGAGACATGTGGACATGTGTATGAGTGTTGATGGATCCAGCATACTGTACTGTGTCACCATGTACATTTCTGAACCAGGTTGGAGGATACAAGTGGCAATGCAAAGTAAGAAACACTATGCTGTCTTAGGAAATCAGGTTCAGTGAAGGCAAGTCCCCAGTCCCTTAGGCTCTTTAAGATGAGGAATGTGAATAATAAGTAACACTACTGTCATTCCTCAAAATCATTTCAATGAAAAAATGATGTCCCTGAATCCTATAGGAAGAGTCTAGACTCTGCCCGAACACAGGCTATTTTACCATAAATGTTTATCCCCACAACACATCTATACATCACATTCCCAAATACTAATGCAGATGGCAAATTAAAACCAGTGAATGTATATCCTTAATTTCTGTGATGTCCTCTGTAATTTCTTTTATTAGCCCCCGCTGTAGAGAATATTCACTTTTGGTGCATGCAATGATCTACTGATCTAGGCAGCCATTATTCTCTATGGCTGGGCTTGATACGTTCACTATTATAGAGGATTTGGGAGCAAAACAAAGTTTCAACAGCTCTGTAAATTACATGGTTAAAATAGGACTTTATATCCTACACAAGAAAAGGTACCTCTTAAGTTCTGTCTCTTGATTGATCTGTGCAGCTTGGCTGACCTATATTTGGTTACATTAAGACAGTAAGTTCTCTTACATGACAGCAAACACAAAGAAAAACAAAAGTACAGTGATAAATGTGATCTATTTAAGTCAAGCTTGTTTTACAATGCTGCTAAAGCCAAACAGCTTTACTCATCTTTTTCTCAAGAAAATTATAGCAAGCAACAGAAAGTAGCTACCGTATTAGATAACATTCCATTTGCAAATGTTTTTTATAATTTTTTTTTTAAGAAATATTATGTACACAGAAAAAAAAAAATTGACAGAAGAGTAATCATTAAAAGATATGATTTATTAAAGTCTATCTAAAGCCATTTTTTTTTTGGATGGAGGGGTGAGAAGTTGGAACCCATGCTAGGTTTTTGTACTTTCTCCCACTAGGGGGATCCATTTTCACTGTTTGTCCTAATCACCACTGTCTTTGAAATTTAGGCCCCCTTCACATCCTGTGATTTGGGATCATGGGCAGAATTTTGGTGTTTCTGCCCACTATCCCAAATAACTGCAGAACATGCAACATGCTTTTGGGTGGCATTTTTCTTTAATGGCACCCCAAATGCAATACAACTTTGCCAGGATTGTCGCAGGACAGGATCATGTAGCAATGATGGCAAAATGCACCTTTAAAAATGATGTGAAGCATGTTGCCTAAAAAAGGAGCATCCAAGTGAATGGGTTGGCCCAATGCAACATACAAAATCACGTGAGAATCGTTCTTTGAAAACCGCGTAGTAGGAACACTTGTTCTCTCTATGCAATTTGTGAACAAGCCTTAATGTGTGAGAGAATGAAGAATACAGTTGTCACCAGAATAAGAATAGTTTATTTTCGGAGTGTTGTGTCACTCACACACACTCTTGCACATGTATTAGCGCTACAATTTTTTGATTCTTACCTTCTATTGGGAACACATAGGCGACAATTATCATAGGTAGAGATATTTCTTCTCATTTTCAAGTCTACAGGACAGGAAGTGAAGATAATTCTTTCCAAGGGGTTATAGAAAGCAAAAATTAAAAAAACATGGCAGGGGCCTTAACGTTTCCCTAATGATTAAAACAATGTTTTGTCTTTCAAAGTATTTTAAAGTTAGAAGGGCAGAATAGAATGCACATACTGTAGCTATCCCCATAACTGCTGTAAAACAGCAAATATCAGGAATCAAGAAGAATCACCAAAAGGAGTGCAGGTTGTGCTGTTGTTTCCTGTAGCATACATTTTGCTGAGCTATAGCGGAGACAGCAATCCCCTTTTGCATTGGAAATTAATGTTACCTGTGTACATCTGACTGTGTATCCAACTCCCTTTATATTCTAAGATCTCAGGGAATATAAAAAGAATGAAAGAGGAAGACATGCATGTTCCCAAGTCATGTTGAACTATTATTATTACAGCACCTAAACCCTCCTTAATAAAACTGATTGCAGTGACAAATTATTTATTTACAAACCAATGCAATTAGTACCTCTTTATGTTAGGTTTTCTACACACTTTTAGCTCTGTTTTCCCTGCCGATAGGAAAACATAGTTATTTTTTTTAAATGTCATCATCAGATGGCTTCTTCTTCCTTTTTTTTTGTGCCATCATACTAATTAAGTTTATCCTGATCTCGCACATGCGCCATACTAGATCTGGCAAGGTTAATTATTAATGACAACTGCGTCAAACCAAATGCAATGCATGCACCTAATCTAGTGCATGTGCAATATGCGCCATACAAGCTTTGGCATGGCTTGTTATTGGTAAAGATTTCCCTGGAAGGCACTGGTGACATAACCTGCCCAGTGGGCAGCAGTTAGGTCCTGGCTACATCATCAGTGTTGGAAAAACAGGAAGAGAGTACTAATCAAATGTAAGACAATTTTTTTTTCAACACACAACACACCAGAATGATTTTATACTAGTCTACAGAGCTGCGTGCAGCTGTAAATTTTATTGTTGGAGGAGAAGGCCCACTTTAATAATTTTCTACATTTTATAAAAACCACATTGCAAAAACCTGGAAGGCTTAACGGCAAGAAATTATTACTACATTGCCATCTGTGCTCCTCTATCCATGGTATCTCTGTAATTCTTATATCCTGTGCACTGTTCCATGTCCTCTGACTTTTTGAATGAAATAGGCACGTTGAGATATAGTGCTACAGTGTTTTTTAGAGCTCAAAGTGAAAAACACCTGAAGCGTGCATTTTTTTCTGTTTACTGACACCCTCTGTGAACCCAGAGACAGCATAGATATCAACTGAGATGATTTTTTTTTTATCTGATTTTCCATCATTATCCTGTCAGTGTAGCGATAAGCATAGTGCTACAAGTCACATCATAACATGCTTAAAGGATATAAGTATACATATCCATGCAAGTATGGGGGAATATTAAATTTTTTGAAATGACAGATCATTTCTTAATCTTTAACCACTATCTAATATCTATAGCCAGCAGCACTAGGATCCCAGTCCACAAGAGGAATATCTCACAGACAAGGACATTTATACTGTTGACTACAAAGTAAAACTAGCAAAACTACCCAATAAATATTTATTTTTAATAGGTACGTTTTGTTAACATAGTGTTGGATTGGTTGTATTTGCTTCTTCTACCTTGCCTTACCCCCATTGTTACCAAATCTATAAAGTCTTCTGCATAAATAAAAAGTACAAACATTCATATAATCTTTAGTGTTAATTAAATTTCAAAAGTCATGTTTAATCTTTTTACATTGACTGCCTCCATTAAATTAAAATTAAATCTGATGGTTCTTGCTTAGGTACTTCTTGTTATAGGTTGACAACACTTAAGGTTGATTTAAAATGGTTGTAAAGGTAAAGACAAAATATCTGCCAGCCCCTCTGTTCTCTCAATCTACCCTACACTGTGCAAATGTTTTTATAAAATGATGCCTGTAAATACCTTATCTCATATCTTTTATGGCTGGTCACGTGACCTCCGGTTGCTCTCCTCCAATCTATGGGCTACAGCAGGGGGGACCGTGATCCCCCTCTGATGTCAGTCGGGGAGGTCACGTGAACACTGTTCTGGCCCGCACAGCCCCTCCCGCTGTAGACCTTAGATGGAGGAGAGCGGCCTAGGGTCATGTGACCAGCCATAAATGATATGAGATAAGGTATTTACAGGCATTGTTTTATAAAAACATTTACACAGTGTTAAATAGATTGATAGAACAGAGGGACTGGCAGTACTATTTCTTTACCTTTACTGTCAGCTGCTAATCCCAGCAGTAAGGGGTGGAGATGGCTCACATACACAGGAGCTGACAGGCAGGGAGGAAAGGGGAGAGAGGAGAGCAGTGGGATGACAGAGTCATGTAAACTGACCATGGTAATCATGGATCAGCAGCCATGATTACCATTGTCAGCACACACAGGGGAACACAGGAACAAGCAGGATCAACCCATTTTTTTACATCTTAGATACGGACAGGTTAGACAGCACAAGCACTGTGCTGTTTAATCTGCTATAAGGGAACAGGATCTCTCTTTTTTTTTTTTTAACACTTTAATTTTTAAGCACTTTAATAAAGGCAAATAACGTGTTCACTTTGCAAGGGATATTGTACTTTGCAAGAGAATGTTCTCTAGATCTTACTTAATGCTGTTAAATTTTACTTTGCAAAGAACATCCAATTCCGCGCAAGGAAAAAGAAAAAAAAAATGCATTATTGATTGCACGTGATTGGATGATGGAAGTCAGTAAGGGCTCTTTCACACGGGGCGGATCAGTGCAGATCCGCCCCGTGGATAGCCGCTTGCTCAGCGGGGATCGCCGTAGCGATCTCCGCTGAGCAGAAGATGACAGGTCCGTCCCTGCACTCCGTGCAGGGACGGACCTGTCAGAGCGCCGCTCTCCCCTATGGGAGATCGGGTGACGACGGACCGTAGAGTCCGTCGTCACCCGATCCGCTCTGAAGACGGATGAAAAAATGGGGTTTTCCTCCGTCTGCAGAAACGGAGCATGGCGGGCACGGACGAGAGCGGGTGTCAGTGGATGCTCATCCGCTGACACCCGCTATCCCATAGGGATACCTGTATGTCCGTTTTTCATCCGAAAACGGAAGGGTGAAAAACGGACATACGGTCCGTCCGTGTGAAAGAGCCCTTAAGCTTATGCACATTCACTAAGCTCTGGGGAAAATGATCTTGCACAGTGCACAGCCTACTTGTTTTTAGTGAATTGGCCCCTTGGTCTCCTATTTCCTGCTTTCCTGCACTAATACCCTGCCCTGGTCCTCACTAGAAGTGTTTGTACCAATGCTTATTGGGCATACATGTTTAGTCATTTTCAGGACATCTGCCCTGAAAAAAATACATATAGAAGATACTGAATTGCATGTATCAAGCCAGAATGTGGCTTAAAGAGTATGGAGGAGAATATCAGTATTGAGTTGTAAAAGAGGATTCCAAAAGTTGAAACCAGTAACAAAAAATTTTCATAATGCACCATGCTTTAGCAAGCTAAGTAAGATCCAGTTAGTATTTACATCTACTTAACTTAAGTCCTCATTCACACAGATGCTAAAGCCTGTATACCATGAATTGACCAGCTGGAGCCATCAGGTGCTCCATGCAGGCAGCACATATAAGTCTATGGGGTCGCAGCAGCTGAATGGACACAAAAGTTCATCCTAATTTAACAGGCATGGGAATGTGCATCCTCTAATGCAGTGGATCTCAACCTTGTCCTAAATAGCCCGAACAGGCCGTGTTTTGGGAATTTCTCTTAAATAGCTGTCCAAAATACCAAGCCATTCACTCTGATTTAAAGCACCTTTGCAAGATAAAGGAAAACCTGCAAACATAGCTTGTTGGGGGTACTTGAGGACAGGGTTGAGAAGCACTGCTCTAATGCACACTGTCTGCTCCAGCAATAAAAAAATAAAACAACGATCAATTGACAGTGTATAGGTCTCAGCACCCATTTGAATGAGGCCTTCATCAAATTCACTCTGCTGAAGTCAGTGCCATAGGATTCTGATTGGATATTATAGACTACTGCTACAGGATTATAAAAACCCATTACTAAAAGTCTGCTGTTTTAATTATGCACACAATCCATAGAATCATTGACCATGATCAAATCTACCTTTTTATCAAATCACTCTTAAGACTGGCCATCTGAGCCAGGCCAAACATATGGAAATGAAATATCACAAAAAAAAAAAAAAAAATATATATATATATATATATATATAAAAAGGGTGAATAGTATAAAATTCAAACAGTATTGATTCCCGAGAAATTGAATACTAAAAACAGTGCTTTAAAAAGTATTGCATCAAAGTTTTTAAAAGGAATAAACACTTCTAAAAAACTGAGTCCACAATCGAAAATACATGCATGAATGAATAAATGTTTCTTGAGTGCGGAATAGTGGTGGGTGAACAGTTCAAACACATCAAAGTGACTTCTTCTGTATTACTTCAGACACCGTATCATTCCCATGTGACTTTTTCACCACGTGTGGTATACTCCCCTTAGGGGTTCAAACTCACCAGAAATAAAGAAAAAACACGCCTGTCAGATATATATCACCAAGGGTTAAACTGCATCCACTACTCCTCAGCTAAGATGGGGGTTAAACCAGCCTGGTATCCTTCTTAACCATTCAGCATCACCAAGAAAACCACTGCATCAAGGGTCCAGGGGGTAATTGACTCCAAATAAACTCGCCATAAAAACAAATAAAATTTTGCACATAGCATGATATTGTTTATTTATAAAGTTTAAAACATGAATTGCATCCCAAAAAAAGACCCATAAGATTAGCAGCGTACATTAAGAATTCTTTCAATCAAGCATGATAAAGTGACTTGCGTGTGATAGAGAATCTCCCTCAGCGTCAGCCGCAGCGCTTCCTGTAGTATGGTGTGTGTCTATGCAGACACACAGTAGACTTCCGGACAGCAGTATGGCGGCCTTATATAAATATACACGAGCGGGCTTCAAAACATTTTTGAACTTTTATACTTTCATTGGAAACGGTGAGCACAGGAGGAGTAGCAATTGGACGTTTCTGAGAGTGTCAAGTGATTAGTTTGTGTGGCGAGCTGGCTGACCTTGCAGTTTAGTATAAAGAATCATATACACAATCGGATTGTTGGCCAACAAAACCGTGGAATTTTGTCTGAAGGGCGTTGGCCCAAACTTGTCTTGCATACACACGACCACACAATTGTTGGGCAACAATTACAAATGTAGCGACATACTACGTCGTTTCTGAGCTCTTTAGCACCACCCTTTGGGCTCCTTCTGAAATTTCGTGTTAGTAGAAGTTTGGTGAGTGTTGATTCGCGCTTTTCATTTTGCACTTTTCATTTTGCGTATTTCAGTTTGTTTCTGAACGGCCGTTCGTCAAGCAGACATGTTGAGGAATCGGAGGAGATAACATGTTATTCATTATTGGCCTTGGAGTTATTGCTTTGACGTTTTTGGTTTAATAATGATTTGATTTGGTATATTTTCTATATTTTTGGATGCATAGAATGCACTTTTTGGTTAGGTTCTATTGGCAGATAGCATGTCTAATTTTTTAGTTTTCTTTTTTTAAAGCACAATAAAAAAAAATGTGGAGAATAATAATACTTGGCTATTTGTTTTACTTCAAATGACAGTTTGGAGTAGGCAGTTACATTTAAAAATATACAATATAAAATTGACAAGGGACACCAACATAGTTGTATCTTTGATCTTAATAACTACGGATAATGGTGTTGTGGTAACTGCAATAACTCCATCAGTATCACCAGAAAATCAGCTTCATTATTATCCCATTAAAGAAGAAGAGAATGTGCGCTGCATTTCGAGATTTCATAATTTGCCACGTCACAAATGTTAATTCTCCATTACGAGCGCTAATTTACAAGACCAATCGCTTCTGGCTTGTCCTTGCATCCTAGCATGCATGTTTGTACTTCAGACTTTTGTTTGACGGACTTGTGTACACACGCTCGCAAAATCCGACAACGCACATTTGCTTGCGGAAAATTTGAAAACCTGCCATCCAACATTTGTCCTCGGAAAATCTGACAACAATTGTCTGATGGAGCGTACACACGGTCAGATTTTCCGCCAACAGCCTGACATCGAACATCTCCTGTCGGAAAATCCGACCGTGTGTACGAGGCTTTAGAGTTTTCACGCTGTGGTGAGGATGGCTGCGAAACGTATAAAAAAAGTGCAGAAACTTTTTGAAGAACCCATATTTATATATATATATATATATATATATATCTGTATATATCATATATATATATATATATATATATATATATATATATATATATATATATATATAGATAGATAGATAGATAGATATACAGATAGATATAGATATATATATATATATATATAGATAGATAGATAGATAGATAGATATACAGATAGATATAGATATATATATAGATATACATATATATATATTTATCTAGATTATATATATATATATATATATATATATATATATATATATATATATATATATATATACTGTATTAGCCATGTATGTATACTACTGCTACTACTACTGTATCCAACAGAAACGCTATAAGAAATATTTCATACAATCCAGTTATATCCAAGAAGTATCTTGTCATAGCTTGTCATTCCCCATGTGTATTACATTTGCATAATGATTCTTTCTTACTCTCTTGACAGTGAAACATATTCAGATTGCTAGTGTCTCTTTGTGACTATATATTCAGATTATTTACTTGTATTATTGCGTCAGTTTTAATATTCAGCACAGAGTTGCAATTTTGGAAGAAAAAATAGATCAATCAGGATTGAATCATAGAGTTATTATGAAATGGAGATTAAGATTTGCATAAATGTTGCAGAAGGAGAAAAAAAAAAGCAAAATTTGTGTCAGGTTTCATTACCGTCACTGAGCATTTATAGAAGTTTGCAAGTTGAGGCTTTTTCATGCACTTACAATATAAGTAGTTTATAGAAAATAAGCCTTGGTTTATACTAAGAGCATTGGAGCAGTTTCGTCAGGTATCAGTGGAGAAAACGTTACTGTGAATCCTGGTGATAACAGAATACATTTTATAGGGTATACGCAGCACATAAAATATGAGTACATTCATCGTTTTTAGCCTTGTTTGCTTTACACATTAAAAAGAATTATTACAGAAAGTAAAAGTGGTCTTAAGAGAGCAGGGAAACACCAATGTAGGCATTATCATGGGGAATATTGTGATCTTTTCTGAAAGGAAAAACGAATGTGCAAATGTTACATGTGCACTAAAGGTTATGTAGCTTGCATGTACATGAAAAAAGTATCTACAAAGCTAGGTACAATTGAGGTTAATTATAAATGAGGATCTTCTTATGTACTTTATATGGTGTTGGGAAGTGACACATACATAAAATCTGGAAATCATAGAACCTGAAGGACCACAAACATAAAGCTTAACCACTTGAGGTCCGGGCCATAGCCGAATGACGGCTACAGCGCAGACCTCAATTTCCAGGAGGCCGTCATAGGACGTCCTCCCCTGTGCACGCTCCTTGCAGGGCGTGTGGGGAGCGCGCTGTGATCACCAAGTCACGGAGACTCGGCTGATCACCGATCCTAGTAAGGGGCCAGTCCCCACCCCTTACCATGTGATCAGCTGTCAGCCAATGACAGCTGATCACATGATGTAAACAAAAGCTTGGTGATCGTTTTTTTTTTCTCCTCGCACTGACAGCGTGAGGAGAAAAAAAAGCCGATCACCGGCTTATGTTAAAGGGACACCGGTCCCGAAGAGGAAGGAGGCACATCTACCTCCTCTGTGCAATTTAGTACCCCCTTTCCAGTGCCACCTGTCATTGTGCCCATAGTGCCCACAGTGCCACCTATCAATGCCCATGAGTGCCACCTATCAATGCCCACAAGTGCCACCTATCAATGCCCACCAGTGGTGCCAATCAGTGCCACCTAGCAGTGCTGCCTATCATTGTAAGCAATCAGTGCCCATCACTGCCACCTATCAGTGCCCATCGCTGCCACCTATCTGTGCCCATCACTGCCGCCTCACCAGTGTACATCAATGAAGGAGAAAAAATACCTGTTTACAAAATTTTATAACAAAATATAAAAAAATATAAAAAAAAATAAAAAAAAATTCTGCCTTTTTCAATTTTTTTAACAAAAAATAAAAACCCCAGTGGTGATCAAATACCACCAAAAGAAAGCTCTAAATTGTATTTGGGTACAGTGTAGCATGACCGCACAATCGTCATTCAAAGTGCGACAGCACTGAAAGCTGAAAATTGGTCTGGGCAGGAGGGGGGTTTAAGTGCCCAGTAAGCAAGTGGTTAAAGCAAAAGCATTTCATTTTTACTCGCACACGGGCAGAGGGACCCATTGGGAAGTTCCATTAGGAGGTGGTGACCGAATGCTGGCATACTAGAGGTGGTGGATAAAACAACAAACTGGTATTACCTGAAAGAGTGCACCTAGGTGATTGACTACATATTGGACACTGTTTGCATTGGTCCTATGTCAGGAAGTTCAGTTACTGGGATCTTTGAGTGTTGTTCTGCATAGTTTTGAGAAATTCACTATTGGTTAGTCAAGTTATTAGGTGTTATTATTTTGAGGGGTGCCTTGTGATCCCTTAGTCCACCTTTTTCTTGTAGTGTTTTCAGCCATGATGGGATTTCAGGCTTATTGGACAGATAGCCATTGCATAGATACAAACCTTGTGATCTCACCTCCAATGATACTCCCAATGAAGCGGCAATAATTGCAAAATGTGTTGAGAAGACCCCTCTTTGACTTTGTGAACCAGCATCAGGATACACTATGATATATAATAATGGTTATATGGCTGTTTTAGTCAGTATAATATACCAACTGGACAGTGATTGGAGAGGTGTAAAAAATATGGAGGTTGTTGGCCGTCATAATATCCAATTTTGAAGATATCCAGTGTTCCTATATGAAGGTTTTTTTTATTGTATACCAGTTTTGTGTTAATGTGGTGCCTCAAAGTCCAAGTTGCTCCAGTTTCATTATTTCCTACAAGTGAGCATTTAACAGCCCCTAGATTGACTTACCTAACACAGAAAGATCCATTTAAAAATTTTTTTTACACAAGGTTTACATAACTCTCACATTTTTTCCCTGTAGCCTTTATTTAGAAACATGTGTGAATATTGGGTGAAAGTTGTGTAAATCTTAAGTGAAAAAAAATTCTAAATAGACTCCTGCACAAAATAAGTATTGTCATAAGTATTGGGACACCTGCCTTTACACACACATGAACTTCAATGGCATCCCAGTCTTAGTCCAGAGGGCTCAATATTGCGTTGGCCTACCCTTTGCAACTTTAACAGCTTCAACTCTTCTGGGAAGGCTGTCCACAAGGTTTAGGAGTGTGTCTATGGGAATGTTTGACCATTCTTCCAGAAGTGCATTTGTCAGGTCAAGCACTGATGTTGGACAAGAAGGCCTGGCTCGCAGTCTCCACTCTAATTCATCCCAAAGGTGTTCTATCGGGTTGAGGCAGGCCAGTCAAGGTCCTCCACCCCAAAATCGCTCATCCATGTCTTTATGGACCTTGCTTTGTGTATTGGTGCGCAGTTACGTTGGAACAGGAAGGGGCCATCCCCAAACTGTTCCCACAATGTTGGGAGCATGAAATTGTCCAAAATGTCTTGGTATGCTGACACCTTAAGAGTTCCCTTCACTGGAACAAAGGGGCCAAGTCCAACCCCTGAAAAACAACCCAACACCATAATCCCCACTCCACCAAATGATTTGGACCAGTGCACAAAGCAAGGTCCATAAACACATGGATGAGTGACTTTGGGGTGGAGGAACTTGACTGGCCTGCACAGAGTCCTGACCTCAAGAGTCCTTACCTCAACCCGATAGAACACCTTTGGGATGAACTTGAGCAGAGACTGTGAGCCAGGCTTTCTCGTCCAACATCAGTGCCTGACCTCACAAATACCCTTCTAGAAGAATGGTCAAACATTCCAATAGACACACTCCTAAACATTGCAGACAGCCTTTCCAGAAGAGTTTAACTGTTATAGCTGCAAAGGGTGGGCCAACTCAATATTGAACCTCACGGACTGGGACTGGGATGCCATTAAAGTTCATGTGCAGGCATCCCAATACTTTTGACAATATAGTGTATGTTCATCAGCATACCTGATGTGGGGTTTGTGATAGATTATTAAAATAGAAGTATGGAAATGTTTATTTTAATTTTTTAAATCATATTTACCTAGGTGGATGCAGCATCAGTCCGATGGTGCATTTGTCCACTTCCGGCTCTAAGACTGAGAACTGAGCGATCAAACACCGTCGATCACTCGGATCTCAGAGATCCTTAAGCAAAGAGCTGGTAACTGTCAGTCTCTGTCTCTCAGAGGCAAGTGGGTGGATCCTGACCATATGGTTGTGATATTTCCTGAGCTTGGACCAGCTCTGTGGTGTCACGGGATGAACTGCACTCCTGTGATCCATAAGAGAAGTACAGGTAAACAAGCTTTGGCTGTACTTCTCCTTTAAATATTTCTAAATGTGGCTATTGCTTTATCAAATCTTGTAAACTGGATAATGTGATATCATTTAGTGCAGGATAGCATAGCAATCAACTTTATGACGGTTATCAAAGTATATCTTTGGCAAATGTTTTTTGATTGTTCTGGATAGTGTAAAAAAGTGATAGAACCTCTGTCAAGTTTATACTATGTCGCTGTCCCTGCTTAATAGATTCACCCTTTTTGCCTGTCCTAGTGACCTTTGCTGTTGAGACCCAAAATAAAGGAAAATCTAAAATGTTCAGTTGTCACTGGAAAAGCAATTGAGGGGACATTTTTATTTCTAACACTTTTTCACATAGGGTGGGGGATGGCATCTGGGGGTCCCCTTGTTAAAGGGGGCATCCAGATTCCGATAAGATCCCCGTCCACAGACCTCGACAACCACCGGCCAGGGTTGTCGGGAAAGAGGCCCTTGTCCCCATCAATGTGGGGACGAGGTGCTTTGGGGTGGGGGCGCCCCAAAGCACCCACCTCCCCATGTTAAGGGCATGTGACCTGGTATGGTCCGGGGGGGGCTCTCACTCGACCCCCCCTTTCCTGGCCTGCCAGGCTGCATGCTCAGATAAGGTGGGGGTTCCCCTTAAAATCCATACCAGACAAATTTTTTCCAATTTGACGAGGGTTCCCCTTCAAGATCCCCAGCGCACAAGCTGCACCACAAGTCAGATCATCATGATCCGACTTGTGGTGCGACTTCTATTCAAATCAATGGGTTCTCCTAGTGAACTATTGATTTTGACATAAATAAAAAGCTTGACGAGGCTTAACGTGGCTGTATCCAGTGTTGACTCGCATTTAGCAGCCTTTACAAGTATCAGATGTTTTTACAGCTCTAACGCCGCTCCTCAGAATGTGCTGGCTCTGGGTTTTTTTACAGCTTAAAAACGCCTATGCCACTTACAGCTCCTAAAAGCCTGTGTGTACATGGACACATAGAATAACATGGAGAGGTGTTTTTAACCACTTCCCGACCGGTGCACACAGATGTACGTCAGCAGAATGGCATGGACAGGCAAATGGGCGTACAGGTACGTCCCTTTAAATTTGCTACCGTGCCATCGCGTGCCAGTCGGGACCTTTGTGAGTCTTATCGCGGGTCTTGCGGACTCGATTGCCACGGGAAAACCCGCGATCGTCTCACGGGGAGGAAGAACGGGGGAGCTGCTAATGTAAACAAGCATCTCCCTGTTCTGCCTAGTGACAGTGTCACTGATCTCTGCTCCCTGTGATTGGAGCAGAGATCAGTGACGTGTCATACACAGCCACGCCCCCCCCACAGTTAGAAACACTCCCCAGAGCTCACTTAACCCCTACACTGCCACCTAGTAGTTAACCCCTTCACTGCCAGTGTCATTTACACAGGAATCAGTGCATTTGTATAGCACTGATTGCTGTATAAATAACAATGGTCCCAAAAATGTCCGATATGTCCACCATAATGTCACAGTCACGATAAAAATCGCTGATCGCCGCCATTACTAGTAAAAAAAATAAAGATTTTTAAAAATGCCATAAAACTATCCCCTATTTTGTAAACGCTATAACTTTTGCGCAAACCAATCAAAAAACGCTTATTGCGATTTTTTTTTACCAAGAATATGTAGAAGAATACGTATCGGCCTAAACTGAGGAAAAACATTTTTTTTATACATTTTTGGGGGATATTTATTATAGCAAAATGTAAAAAATAATGTGTTTTTTTTCTAAATTGTCACTCTTTTTTTTTTATAGCGCAAAAAATAAAAACCGCAGGGGTGATCAAATAACACCAAAAGAAAGCTCTATTTGTGGGAAAAAAAGGATGTCAATTTTGTTTGGGAACCACGTCGCACGACCGCGCAATTGTCAGTTAAATCAACGCAGTGCCGAATCGCAAAAAGTGCTCTGGTCTTTGGCCAGCAAAATGGTCTGGGGCTTAAGTGGTTAAACTGCAAAATAAAAAATGTCTGACACTGCTAAAAGCAGCTGTAAAAAGGCCCTGTTTGCATGAGGCCTTAAGGATTGTGCTCTTACAAGCATTCAGCAGACAGTTGGCCCCATTTCACACCTGTACATTTAATGTGTGTTTTAGGTGCGGTGTATTAAAAAAAATAAAAAAATTGTTTACTGCCTTTTTAATGCGCTTTGAAGAACACACATTATATAAAAGTTCAAAGGTAATGCTCCTAACAATGCATGTAAGCTGTGTAAAAAGCATTGCACAGATGTGAATTAGCCCTTATGAACTGTAAACAAATGTACCATGGAAGCAAATGCCTTTAAATTGAGGCAACGTATACAGTAAATACATAAAGAAAGAGCTGAGCAAGAATGGTCAGACCAAAGAAGGGCATGAACTACTTTAAAGTCGCTACGACTTTATGTTGCACATATGTGAATGGTTATCATTGGAAAACAAAGGGTACGACTTGTCATGCAACTTTGATGTCACGCAAGTGTGAATGGGGCTTATGCATCACCAATCAGATTCACACTCTAAACGAAAGTCTGAATAGTATTGCTGGCATTGAGAAATTCCTTAGTACTGAAATTTTGATACATCAGACTTTCTGCATGTGAGAGACAACAATGGGCAAATAATTATTGGGATTTGGAACAACTCTTTTCTATCACAAGCAGGTAAGCTAAAGGAGGTCAATTCCTAGAACAGCAGACCGGTGGCACAAAACAGCTATACCTTGATAAAAAGCTGAAGCCCAGAGCAAGCAGTCCCTTGCATACATTACTATGCTTTATTTTTAATCATGATGTTAAAACAACCCACCACTTTAATGCCCCATTTCCTAGCAGCACATATAGACCCTTCCATTGCTCCCCTGCTGCTTCACTCAAGCTCTGGGAGCAAAGAAAATACCTGATACTTTCAGATATAGGTGAGTATGTGACTCAATAGATTTACATAGTGGCAGTGCTGCTGCATGTTGATTGGACCATTGCTATCACATGAGGGCCATCAGAGTCTCTAGCTCTGTGTAAGCCTTGAATGGATCAAAGCAAGCCAGAGTTTACACAATTTGCTTTCCTTTCCTGCTGTCAGCATTGATCAGCAAAAAAATCCAACAGGCTGTTTGTACTGAAATCATCTGATGGATCAATTTCAGTACAACCAGCCTGCCTATAGATGGATTGAATCTCAGCCAGTCCCTCCTAAACTGGTTGAGATTTGATCCATCTTGTTCCGTCTGGCTTAACTCAGTGCTTGCTCAGTGCTGTTTTCGTTAAAGTGGTTGTAAACCCACTTTTTGTACTTTTACCTATAGGTAAGCCTAGAATAAGGCTTACCTATAGGTAGTGGAAATATCTCCTAAACGTGCACCGTTTAGGAGATATTTCACTTGTAGTCCGCCGGAAACTGCTACGGCGCATGCGCAGGGAAGAAACGAAACAAAAGGCCGTTTCTTCCCTAGCATATGCCGAAGATCACGGTGCGCATGCGTGGGAGTGACGTCACGCGTATGTGGGGCAGGTATGTGGGGGCATTAAAGTGAACTTTTGCTTTGCTTTGCTCTACACGGATGAAGCATGGGTAATGTTAGGCATGCCTCTTGCTTATCTTTCTTCCAGCAGAGGCATTGCTTCTGTATGAGATAACCTGCTCAATCTAGTCCTGTGTATGTCCTCAGGTGGGCAATTCTTTCATACCTTTTGGTAAGTGCATAATCACGTGCACCTGTGCAACAAAAACTCATAACTATAGTTCCTGATTTTCTAGCTTATTCCTGATTGGTCATCATCCCTTTTGAAGGACCTCATCTTGTATAAATAGTTGTCCAGTATATAATTGGTTTGCTCATTGGTGAGGCTTCTTCTGTGTATTTCAAATTGACTACTGTTGCTTAATTTGTCTGTGCTAACTTTGCATGGACCCTTGCAGGCTTATTCTCAGCTGTGCTTTTCACTACGAATTTATCATCATACTGATTTGTACACAAGGTTCTGGTTACCCCTGGCAGTGACTTATGGATTTCCATCCACACTTTTGTCTCGTTGTCCAGAACTGACTTATCCTGGTCCAGGGGGCACTCAAGTACAGTGCGCAGAATCCTTGAATGGTAATTTTGGATGGATGTTCTTTCTTCTAACAGAGTCAAGAGTAGCATAGACACAACAATCCAGAAATTTTCCAAACTCAGCTCCACCAAGAGTAGAGCCCTTATGAGGAAATACCATTCTGGAAGGTTGCTTCAAATTTTTATCAACTTTTCCCAGCTCACACCACTGAGTAAACCCATCAGTGATTGGATGACAACTCCTGAAGCCTCCTCAGCAGTAGCTGACTAAAGCAATTATTGATTCGTCTTAGGAACACTAAAAGAGTCCAGAAAATGACAGCTATGCTTAGCTGCATCAAAGTAAACTAGGGGCACTACTGCCTAAAGAAGATATATCATTATCATGTTGTGGGTCAGAATATATTCAGTAGCACTTTCTTACTCTAGTTACAAACAGTGGCAGCCCATCCATTAGGGGCGCATGGGCATTGCCCCCCCCCCCCCCCCCAACCATGAGTCCGGTCCCCTAATCTACATGCAGGGTGTTAGACACATGGATTCCAATGGGTGGTTGTTTTTTTTTTTCTTGAAGCAGAGGCTCTAATAGGTTTCAAAAAGGGTGGGCTCAGGGCACAGAGCAGTGAGCTCCAAGCCCACCCAGTTGTGTGACAATAGCGAATAAATATCAGTGTGACAATATTCGCTATTCTCGCACTGATCCTCCAACCGTGAGACCCCCCCTGTGGTGGGGGTGCGTTTGACCCAACTGAATAACCGGGGGGGGGGGGGTCCATTTGGCTGCTCCTGCAGCCAAATGGACAACAGCTAGGAAGTAGATAGTTGATGCATAGATGCAGCTTATAATGACTGTGAGCACTTTCAAGCAATGGCAAGAGGAATGCAGAGGAAGGGGAAATGTGCCATACTACATGTACTTTGTCCTATAGGGACAGATTTGTAAAACAAAAATTATACTGATAGATCTTCTTTAAGGCAGGGTCCCTATACAAGTTCACTTTAAAATGCTTAGAACCATTTGACGTTGTAAAATCTCTGTGATGTCTCCATTCTTCTGCTACCACCTCAGTTCATAGCTCAGTCACAGTCCACCAGTCATCCATTAGTTAGTGATACTATAAAAACAAATACCTGTTACTGACATTTCACTAATGATCAGGGCCAGGTCATGAACCATGTACAAGAAAGAACTGTATTATATATATATCTGAGCAAAAAAAAAAAAAAAAAAAGAAGCTAGATAGTCAAGATTAAAAAGCTTTTAGAACCAGACTCAGCTTTATGTAGATGAGCCTGATATTTAAACTAAGTAGGGTTTTTCACTATCTACAGTACAAACATAAAATATGTTTTTATATGCAGTTTTTTTTTTGTTTGTTAATGCATAGTAGCCAATGATATAGTTTACTTGTAAAATATTGATTCCACTGTTCTTCGTAGGAATATTGATTCCTTTTCAAAAAAAATGTTATGCATACGTTAAATCTTACAGTAGCTAGGCAACAGCTGACACATGTGAGAATAGTAAAATGTATAAGGAAAATCATTGCTGCATTCCATTTATAGGTATGTTTACTATGGATTGCTATCAGACCCTTCACTGAATAGGAATGTAAATGCAATCGCCTTTCTTGTTCACTAATCCTACATGAGTTTGCCTAATATCATTTCGTTTTACAGACCAGAGATTTCTACAATACTGGCTAAAGAATGACAGAGCATATGCACAAATTATGTCTATGGTTTTACATTAGCAAAATGTACCAATTCAGGCATTTTTTGTAACTGCCTTTTAAATATCCACTTTTACAGGTGTAGGTGATCCCCATGCATCCTCCAACACTTGTACCGGACTTTATGAAGAAATGGCTCTCCATCCAATTATGATCCAATTATTATCATTCAGCAAGAGGCTCACTCTCATTAGATTCTCCCTATTCTTTATATGTGATATAGTGTGATCTCTAAATAAGGTCATATTAGAGTGAGGAGTCTAATGCCCCGTACACACGTTCGGATATTCTGATGGAAAAAGTCTGATCGGATTATGTTGTCGGAAAATCCGATGGTGTGTGGGCTCTAGCGGACTTTTTCCATCGGAATCTGAGACAGAAAAAAATTTGAGAGCAGAATCTAAAATTTTCCGACAACAAATTCCGATCGCACTTTTTCCGATCGTGTGTAGAGAATTCTGACGCACAAAGTGCCATGCATGCTCAGAAGAAATTTGGAGACGAAAGCTATTGGCTACTGGCCTCTACGTAGTCCCGTCATACGTTTTATACGTCACCTCGTTCGGAACGATCGGATTTTCGACAACTTTGTCCGACCGTGTGTGTGCAACACAAGTTTCGGACAAAATTTATCTGAAAAAATCAGATGGATTTTGTGGACGGAATGTCCGACCGTGTGTACGGGGCATAACAGGACCAGAACCAGTATTACATTAAAGCGGTTGTATTGTCCACTTGGTCATTTTTACCTACAGGTAAGCCTAAATACGGTTTAGGAGATATTCACCTTTTTTGCAGCCACTGACGTCAGCGCCGCATGCACACTGATGGTCCAGAGGCTCGTGCCGGACCTTGCAGGAACAAAGGACTTCTGCATGCATGTGACATCATCGTTGCTCCGGCCAGTCACAGCGCCAGAGCCCACAAACCTGGAATAAGAGCAGAGGGAATGTGTCACCACCAAGGGGGCTGACATGTTCCCTTCTGCGTTTATTCCGGGTTCTGGCACTGTGACTGGTCGAAGCAACGAGGATGTCACATGCATTTGGGAGTTCTTCCTTCCGGAAAGGTCCGGCACAAGCCACCGGACCTTCAGCGTGCATGCGACACTGATGTCAGCTGCTGCATGAAAGGTGAATTTCTCCTAAACCGTGCAGCTGCGGGAGCCTCTATCTACAGGGCGAGTTGTGGGAGCCTCGTTCTAAGGTAAGTATTTCATAATGTGTGCTAGTACAGTGCCTTGAAAAAAATATTCATACCCCTTAGAATTTTCCACATTTTGTCATGTTACAACCAAAAAAGTAAATGTATTTTATTGGAATTTTATGTGATAGGCCAACACAAAGTGGCATATAATTGTGAAGCGGAAGGAAAATGATAAACGTTTTTCAGATCTTTTTACAAATAAATATCTGAAAAGTGTGGCATGCATTTGTATTCAGCCCTCTTTACTCTGATACCCCTAACTAAAATTTAGTGGAACCAATTGCCTTCAGAAGTCACCTAATTAGTAAATAGAGTCCACCTGTGTGTATTTTAATCTGTGAAGCCCTCAAAGGTTTGTTAGAGAAACTTAGTGAACAAACAGCATCATGAAGGCCAATGAACACACCAGACAGGTCAAGGAAAAGTTGTGGAGAAGTTTAAAGCAGGGTTAGGTTATACAAAAATATCCCAAGCTTTAAACATCTCACAGAGAACTGTTCAATCCATCATACGAAAATGGAAAGAGTATGACACAACTGCAAACCTACCGAGACATGGCTATCCACCTAAACTGACAGGCCGGGCAAGGAGAGCATTCATTTGAGAAGCAGCCAAGATGACCATGGTAACTCTGGAGGAGCTGCAGAGATCCACAGCTCAGGTGGGAGAATATGTCCACAGGAAAACTATTAGTCGTGCACTCCATAAATCTGGCCTTTATGGAAGAGGGGCAAGAAGAAAGCCATTGTTGAAAGAAAGCCATAAGAAGTCCTGTTTGCAGTTTGCAAGAAGCCATGTGGGGCACACAGCAAACATGTGGAAGAAGGGTCTCTGGTCAGATGAGACCAAAATTTACCTTTTTAGCCTAAAAGCAACACTGTATGTGTGGAGGAAAACTAACACTGCACATCACCCTGAACGCACCATCCCAACCGTGAAAAATGGTGGTGGCAGCATCATGTTGTGGGAAAGCTTTTCTTAAGCAGGGACAGGGAAGCTGGCCAGAGTTGATGGGAAGATGGATGGAGCCAAATACAGGGCAATCTTAGAAGAAAACCTGTTAGCGTCTTCAAAAGACTTAAAATTGTGGGGGGGGGGGGGTCACCTTCCAGGAGGACACCAACCCTAAAAATACAGCCAGAGCTACAATGAAATCATTTAGATCAAAGCATATTAATGCGTTAGAATGGCCCAAAGTCAAGCCCATTCAATTGAGAATCTGTGGCTTTCAAGACTTGAAATTTTCTGTTCACAGACGCTCTTCATCCAATCTGACAGAGCTTGAGATATTTTTCAAAGAGGAATGGGCAAGAATGTCACTCTCTAGATGTGCAAAGCTGGTGGAGACATCCCCCAAAAGACTTGCAGCTGTAATTACAGCAAAAGGTGGTTCTACAAAGTATTGACTCAGGGGGGCTGAATACAAACAATTTATCATTTTTCTTCTGCTTCACAATTATGTGCCACTTTGTGTTGGTCTATCACAAAAAATCCCAAGAAAATACAAGTTTTTGGTTGTAACATGACAAAATGTGAAAAATTTTAAGGGGTATGAATACCTTTTCAAGGCACTTGTATGCAATGCATACTAGCACATTATGCTATTGTCTTGCAGGATTATTATCTTTTTTTACTACCACTGTAAAAATACTAATGCCTTTTCGACGGCAAAGGTCTGATGGACAATTCAGTCGTGTGTGGGCTCCATCGGATCTTTGCTGTCCAAAAATCTCACGGACTTCAGAAATAGAACACGATAGAACATTTCGGCCGGAACTCCGCCGGACCCAGGTCCTATCGAGATATCCGTTCGTGTGTATGCTAGTCCGACGGACAAAAAATGACGCTAGGGCAGCTATTGGCTACTGGCTATGAACTTCCTTATTCTAGTCCAGTCGTACGTCATCACGTTCAAATCCATCGGACTTTGTTGTGATTGTGTGTGGCCAAGTCCGGTTATTCGGAAAGTCCGTCGGAACTCTGCCGAAAGTCCGTCGGGAAGAACATTGGACCTAGTCCGTCGAAAAGTCTGGTCGTGTGTACGCATAAACCTAGCCATAGATGGCTAGAATTTTAAAAGAACAGTCTTAGGAAAAGTATTTTGTAAGATATTTGTACAAAAAATCTCAGAACATTCTCAGAAAATTGTATTCAAAAGATTTTGTTTGCTTTTACCATCTGAGTTTGGAATGAATGGACTTTACCAAGGGAAGACCACATACACTGTTATAAATTCGTTCATTCAAGAAAAAAATTCCCTCCTGTTCAATCAAATTTTGTTATCACTACAGTTGAAAAAAAAAAAAACATCGATTTGACCTATTAATGATTACAAAAATAAAAAAGTTTGTTTGTTTAAAAAAATGAACAAATGTCCCATTTATACTTTGTTGTCAAAATGCATTGTGGTAAAGGGCATACTTGTCAGGGATCTCCTGCAGCAAGTGCTTATTCCCTTGCAGCAGGTGCTCATTCTTATGCACATGTGCAGAGTTGTGTGCATAGAAGCCTAAGACGAGTAAGGACTAGGTGAGCACATGCATCCACAGATTCTGCCGCCCAGCAGCCTATTTAAACTGAGAGTCTGCCTGGCCTCAGTTCTGGATTGTCTTCAGCTCTGGTTCCTGTGTTCCTGATTCTAGATCTAGTCTACAAACCTTGTTCCTGACTTGGGTATGTCTGCTCGATTGTGTTACTGACCTCGGCTTGGATTTCTGACTGTTTCTGCTTCCTGATTTGGTACCCCACTGCCAGCACATTACCGACCCCTGCCTGTTCCCAACCTTGAACATGATCCTGCTGCTGCACCTGTCTGCCTGGCTGCCGCTAAACAAGGTTTGTGACCAGTCTCCAAACCACCACTGGAAGGAATCATTTGTCTCCAAGCTTCAGCTTACCACTACAGCTTCCTAGCACCTGCACCTTTCCACTGCCCTAGCAGTCCCTGTCTCCACTACCAACGGTGCTTGGATGGGAATTGCTCAAGAGGCCACCCTCGTCATCTCTGACTTCACAGTAAGGTATGTGACAATACTGTAATGAAAGTAAACACACGTTACATGCATTACAGCATTGTGGTGCCATACTTTTTTAATGACAGGTTAAGACACTAACACAATGGACCTCCAACACACATACGTTGCAGCGCACCTCTCTGTAACACACTACCATGCATTGTTTTGCACTGCATATGAAAAATATTACAGGACCTTTTTATTAATTTGCATGCACAAGAACAATAAAGTGTAAATGGGCCTTAAAGGTTAAATCAATTACTATCAATTTCTGAAAGATATTTTATTGCAAAAGTCAATTCACAAAAATGACTGCATAGGTTTTTACTAACTGCTAAGGTTTTTGAGGTTCTACCAGGTGTATCTATTGAGGATAGCAAAATACAGAGCAATTTAAAGAGGCTTTCAGAAGGTAAAATAATGCTTCATGAGAAAAAAATATAATCAGAAACATGTCTGAAATGCTTATATAATTATTTCATACTAGAAAATATGGCATTTACAGCTATATGATACAAAGGGGCTGATTTACGTACGGTTTGCGCCATGAGTTGCGGTGCACGACGATGCGCAACGGCTGTTTTTGTATTTACAAAACATTTGCGCCTGCAACACAGCCAATTTCCCATTTACTATTATCTTGCCGACGCACGGAGGTGGTGATCGGTGCGCCACTATAGACACGGCGCACGGCATCTTTAACTCAGGATTAAAAGAAGGTGGAAGTGCCAATATTATGGGGGTGATGTGGGGTAATGTGAGAAAGTATAGTTATAACTGTCCAAGTAACAAATATGCCCAAAATAGAATGAGAAAGTAACTTTCTCCGAACAAACTGCTGCGCCGGCAAGTACATTTAGAACTGCGTGAGGTCAATTATTGCACTGCGCATGCGCATGCACAAGCGGCATTTGCGCGTGTTCAAGTGCTTTGGTTCACTGCGCTGGCAAAATCTTAGTAAATGTCAAGCCACGTAAATGCATTTTCATAAGTTGAACGGGCGACTCAACTTTTTTTTTACGCTGGTTCACTTTTATGTTTTTTTAAGGCTATTTGCACGCAGGTCATGTTAGCATTAAGAAAAAAAATTAAGAAAAAAAAATGCGTGGGGGTCCCCCAAAATTCCATACCAGGCCCCTCAGGTCTGGTATGGATATTAAGAGGAACCCCGCGCCAAAAAAAAATATGGCGTGGGGGTCCCCCTCAAAATCCATACCAGGCCCTTCAGGTCTGGTATGGTTTTTAAGGGGAATCCCGTGCCCCAAAAAAATGGCGTGGGGGTCCCCCTCAAAATCCATACCAGACCCTTATCCGAGCATGCAACCTGGCAGGCTGCAGGAAAAGACGGGGGACGAGAGAGCGCCCCCCCTCCTGAATCATACCAGACCACATGCCCTCAACATTGGGAGGGTGCTTTTGGGTCCCCCCCACAGCATCTTGTCCCCATGTTGATGAGGACAAGGGCCTCATCCCCACAACCCTGGCCGGTGGTTGTGGGGGTCTGCGGGGGGGGGGCTTATCGGAATCTGGAAGCCCCCTTTAACAAGGGGACCCCCAGATCCCGCCCCCCCCGTGTGAAATGGTAACGGGGTACAAAAAATTGACAAAAGTGTTAAAAATTACAAGAGACAGTTTTTGACAATTCCTTTATTAAAGTCTTCTTCTTTCCATCTTCTTCCTTCTTCCTTCTTCTTTCTTTCATCCTTCGGTTTCTTCCTCCATCTTCTTCTTCCTCCGATCCTCTGCTTCTTGCTCCGCTGTTCTCGTCCGGTATCTTCCTCCACGGCGTCTCTTCTTCCCCAATTCGTTCTCGGGCCGCTCCGCGCAATGGGAGGCTCACGCTGTGTGATGCTTCTCTTCTTCTGATAGTTCTATAATGGAACCGTGCGTGAGAGGGGGCAGGGTTACTGGGTGACCCCACCCTCTTTTATATAAGAACTGTCAGAAGAAGAGAAGCGTCACGCAGCGGGAGCCTCCCATTGCGCGGAGCGGCCCGAGAACGAAGCAAGGAAGACAAGACGCCGTGGAGGAAGATGCCGGACGAGAACACCAGAGCAAGAAGCAGAGGATCGGAGGAGGAAGAAGATGGAAAGAAGAAGACTTTAATAAAGGAATTGTCAAAAACTGTCCCTATTTTGGGGAAATGGTAGGGTACCCCCTTACCATTTTACACAGGGGGGTGGGATCTGGGGGTCCCCTTGTTAAAGGGGGCTTCCAGATTCTGATAAGCCCCCCGCCCGCAGACCCCCACAACACCGGCCAGGGTTGTGGGGATGAGGCCCTTGTCCTCATCAACATGGGGACAAGGTGCTTTGGGGGGACCCCAAAGCACCCTCCCAATGTTGAGGGCATGTGGCCTGGTATGGTTCAGGAGGGGGCTCTCTCTCACCCCCCTCTTTTGCTGCGGCCTGCCAGGTTGCGTGCTCGGATAAGGGTCTGGTATGGATTTTGAGGGGGACCCCCACGCCATTTTTTTTGTGCAGGGTTCCCCTAATATCCATACCAGACCTAAAGGGCCTGGTATGCTCTTGGAGGGGAACTCATGCCGTTTTTTTTTTTTTTTAAAGTCACCTGGCCTGGGGGCGACTTAAAGTCATGTTGTAAGTGGCCCCAAGTCGTGTTGTAAGTGGCCCCAAGTCGTATTGTAAGTCGCCCCAAGTCGCGCTGAAAGTCATGTTGCCCTTGTGTGAATGGACTGTTAATGATAACAGCATGTGCTATTATCAATGGCATATTATTAACGCGGTGCGCCGGTATATTATGTGTTGCGCTTATGTGTGCGCCGGTTCATACGCTCAATTAATAATTTATCTGGCGCACCTATTAATGTCTGAACCGGCGCAGCGCATTCATCTTAGTAAATCAGCCCCAATGTATTTAAACTAAATATTTTGATCAGGAAATCATTTGGAGATAGCATAATGAACACAGTTTATAACACATACAGCTTTGTGAATTTACATTTAGCGCAATTACGCAGTGGTTTTTTAACATATGTCCACATTTTCTTTCATCTACAGTACATGTCTCATTGTTTTAATGTCTGCTCTGACTATAATGGAGATTGCATTGGTCATTATTTAAAATTGCTAGACTACGAACTGAGGATGGATGAGGTTTTTGAAGGCTTTTGCGCATGTCTACCTATGTCACTTTACAGCTGGAGGTGAGTAAACTAACCCCTAATGCCGCGTACACATGAGTGGAAAGCATATACACGGTCACACAAAAGTACTTTCGACCGTCAAGAATGCGGTGACGGAGGAGGGTAGATAGCATTTTACAATCTTAATCATCTCAACTGATCACAATCTAATATTTACTGTATCTTTTTTTTTTTTATTTACTTTTTTTTAATAGCCATACAAAGCCGCCGAGATTTATATCATAGCTATGCAGTGTACTTCAACATACTGTATTTAGGCCTATAGTACACCATACTTATTCTCACACGAAGAACATCCACACTACTGTGAGATCTATCTTGCAGTAAAAGAAGCACAGCTGTTTAAACTTGGGCAGAGCTGGGTGACATACGTGGAGACGTGATTTTAAAATAAATTGCATTAATAAATGTTTTTATTACATACTACACCATGAGGGGCTCTTGTATTCTGTGAGTTGGTTTACAGAGCTGAAGGAGAAGGACAACCAAACTTTTAAAGTGCCATACAGCACATTTACAGGATGGTTGAAAGAAGTATAATAGGAGGGCATTGGAGACATGTAAAGGTGGATTTGGTGCACTTTGATACCAGAGAATATAAGGAATTCACATATAGAGAGAAAAATTGATTGTACAGATTTTGTTGGAGAAGGACTGAGCAAGTTTAAAGGGAACAATACCAGAGACTGCTCTTTTCACACTTTGTATTATATTTGTATATATATTGGATTGGATTGCCACATTTGTTATTATTAATTGTTATTGTGTATGGTTTATTTATGCACATTTATTTAGATTATTGGAGGTGCAGCAAAGGTACATTTATTAGCTGTTGAAACTGTGGATAAGAAATATTTCATCCATGGCTTTGCCCACTCCTTTTTGTTGTCTATATATGCTGTATACCAACTAGAGTAAATATGTTAACCATTAAACACAATGGCACATCCAACAATTTGGAAATACTAGTCCTAGTTAAATTTTGGCATTAATATTGAAAATATGTCTGATCATTCAAAAAAAATGTCTTTTATTTAGGGATAGCACAGGTTAAAATGGCATTTAAAGGTGCATAGATGCTTTAAATCAAAATTTGTGTATGTGTGTAAATAGTCAATGAGTTTGTTAGCTCTCACATAGATGCACTAAGCAGGCTATACACTGAGCCATGAGGAGGTAGAAAAGAACAGTCAAAAGACCTGCGTAACAAGGTAATGAAACTTTACAAAGATGGAAAAGGATATAAAAAGATATCTTGAATATGCCAGTCAGTACTGTTAAATGAAAAGTAAATGAAAATTAGGGGCTTTTTTGATACCCAGCCAAGGTCAGGTAGAACAAGAAAGATTGCAGCCACAACTGGCGGAAGAATTGCTCAGGATACAAAGAAAAACCGCAGTAGATATACAGGCTGCTTTCCAAAAAGAGGGTGTGGTTGTTTTTAAGGAGCACAATTCAACGATACTTGGACAAAAAAGAGCTGCATGATTGAGCAGCCAGAAGGAAGCCTTTACTGAGCCAAAAAAGTAAATGAGGCATGTCAAGGTGTTGTTGGCATATTGTAACCAGGCTTTTTTGTGAAACTTGTACAGTAAAGGCTTCTTTCTTGCAACTTGACCATGCAGCTTTTTTTTTGTTCAAGTATCAACGCATTGTGCTCCTTAAAAACAACCACACCATTTTTTCCAGAGCAGCCTGTATTTCTCCTGAGATCACCTGTGGGTTTTTCTTTGTATGCCGAACAGTTCCTTTGACAGTTGTGGCTGAAATCTTTCTTGATCTACCTGACCTTGGCTTGGTATCAAGAGATTCCCACATTTTCCACTTCTTATTAAGTGATTGAAAAGTACTGACTGGCATATTCAAGGCTTTGGATATCTTTTTATATCTTTTCCATCTTTGTAGTTTCATTACCTTATTACACAGGTCTTTTGACTGTTCTTTTCTACCTCCTCGTGGCTTAGTGTATAGCCTGCTTAGTGCATCCATGTGAGAGCTAACAAACTCATTGAATATTTATACACAGACACTAATTGTGATTTAAAAAGCCACAAATGTGGGGAATGAACCTTTAATTTCCAATTTAACCTGTGTGTGCCACCTTCTGTGTCTGTACCAAGGCCAAAGATTCCAAGGTATGTGAACTTTTTATCAGGGCCATTTGGGTGATTTCTGTTATCATTATGATTTAAAAAGGATCCAAAAAACTATGTGATAATAAATGGCTTCATGTGATTGCTATCCTTAAATAAAAGACATTTTTTTTGGCATGATCAGTCATATTTTTAATAATAATAATGCCAAGCTTTCATAATTTCTGCCAGAGTATGCAAACTTTCGAGCACAACTGTATGTTGCTCTAGGTTACAACTGCTTTTACATATTCATTATTCTTTGCACATCTTTATTCAATAAACCCCAATACATATTGACTAATCATAAACCAACAGGTTTATGTAATACAGAAGACAAAATCCATAAACCATTATAGTGTCCCTTGCTTGAATGTGGAAGGCATGCAAGCATATGAGGCAGAAGGGAAGTCCCTTTGCACATTTTCCCACTTTCCAAACACCTCTGAATTCCCAGATGCAATATTGTCTGCTATGATAAACCACAGTGCTTGGGTACAACATTCTCCACGAAAACAGCTTTCATCTCTTTTTGATATAAATGCCATGAATCATCTTATCATTGTATTTCTGTTCTATGCCTCTACTTATCATTACAAAAGCAATCGATCCAAGCCTGTCTAGAAGTTTAATAAACTGTCATCACAGTCATTGGTCTAGTTTGATAGCTTTAAGCTGCTGCGTGGATCTGTAACAGAAAAGAAAGGCTACTCGTAGTTGATCAGGTGATTTGTATCATTTGGCCATTAAAGGTGAAGAGAAAAAAAAAATCCATGATACAAACGATTTCTAAAGAGCACTCTGTAATTTTCATTATTCCCATTGGAAGGCACTGAGCACTTGCAAGTAGTAACACTCTACATCTTCACCGTCCATAGAGAGAAATATTTACTGTTATGACAAGCAACAACACATTTCTCTACGAATAAAGAAGATAAGTGACATGCATTGGAGGCATGCTATACATACTCTGAAGTGAATGTTTCTATAATAAGATTAGGCTTATTAAAAGAACACAACCTAAAGGTAAAGTCACTGGAAAAGGAAGACATATTGTGGAATATGTGACATTCGTTTTTTTTGATCTGTTCTCTCTTATCTGTATGTGTCATCAGCGCCACATATTAAAATCAATGGTGCTGGAAATCATTATTTACCTTGCATGTTGTCAGTTGTTGATGGCATTGCAGAAAGGGAGAGGAATATGTTTATCTACATTGCCTGCATCTACAACCTAATTCAATAAAAAAAATTGTCCCCCTAAGCAAAGAAAGCCCTAGTAACAAATTAGCATTCATCTTTTACTGGTCTGACTTAAGAAAAGTAAATTCTGATTGGTTTCTCTTGGCTACTGCACTTAAAGCGTTTGTTAACCTCTCTGCCTGTCAACTAATCTGTGTGAGCAGCCCCTCCCCACCCCTTTTAGCACCACTCCAAGCAGTGCACACATTACGGCACACAAGAACTGCAGCCCCACTGCTAGTATAACATGTAGTATATACTGTATGCCTTTTTGTAAAATTCTTCTTCTAAATACCTTATTCCTTCTCCCCGATCAGCGGTCATGTGACCACCCATCTCTGTCTTCCTCCGATGTATACACTACAGAGGAAGGTCACGTGAGCGCTCAGCAGACGACAGAGGGAGAGCTCGGTCCCTCCCTCCCTAGTGCAGGGGCGGATCCAGAGTCTAGTCTCGGGAGGGGCACTGCCAGAAAATATTTTTTTTGCATGCAATTTATTGGGCAATGGCTGGTGTTAAAACTTTCATCATTACTGCACCATGGTTTATATGGTGTCAGGAATCTCATTATTTAACCACTTTGTGACCGCTGGCTGTCAAATGACGGCCAGGCGGCGCAGCTCTCGTTCCGGGAGGGTGTCATATGACGTCCTCCCCTTCTGTGCACTCCAGGGAGCGCGCGCGCGCCGCCGGGAGCGCGTGCGCGCTCTCGCCGTGTCACTGGGCACCCGATGCGCGTGCCCAGCGGCCGCGATGTCCGCTGGGCACCCGCGATTGCCCGGTAACACAGCGGGACGTGGATCTGTGTGTGTAAACACACAGATCAATGGTCCTGTCAGAGGAGAGGAGCCGATGGTGTGTTCTCTGTACAGAGAAACACCGATCGGTCTCCTCCCCTTGTGAGTCCCCTCCCCCCACAGTAAGAATCACTCTTAGGGAACATAATTAACCCCTCCCCGCCCCCTAGTGGTTAACCCCTTCACTGCCAGTGTCATTTATACATGAATCAATGCATTTAAATAGCATTGATTGCTGTATAAATGACAATGGTACCAAAAATGTGTCAAAAAATGTCCGATGTGTCCGCCATAATGTCGCAGTCACAATAAAAATCGCTGATCACCGCCATTACTAGTAAAAAAAATATATTAATAAAAATGCTATAAAACTATCCCCTATTTTGTAAACGCTATAACTTTTGCGCAAACTAATCAATGATCGCTAATTGCGATTTTTTTTTACCAAAAATATGTAGAAGAATACGTATCGGCCGAAACTGAGGAAGAAAAATGTTTTTTATATATTTTTTGGGGATATTTAGTATAGCAAAAAGTAAAAAATATTGTTTTTTTTTAAATTTGTCGCTCTTCTTTTGTTTATTGCGCAAAAAAGAAAAACCGCAGAGGTGATCAAATACCACCAAAAGAAAGCTCTATTTGTGGGGAAAAAATTATAACAATTTCATTTGGGTACAGTGTCGTATGACTGCGCAATTGTCATTCAAAGTGCGTCAGCGCTGAAAGCTGAAAAATGGCTTGGTCAGGAAGGGGGTGAAAATGCACTGTAGTGAGGTGGTTAAATTATTACATTGTAATATAAAACGTAATGGTACAACTCACCATAATGCAGAATCAGTGGGAGCCCCGAGTGTGTCACTTTCCACGTCGACCTGCCTTCAGATGCGGATTGTCACTTGCCTGCCACCAGATGCAGATTATCACTTGCCACGTCACCTTCCACAAGTTGTGGATTGTCACTTGCCACATGTTGTTCATTATCACTTGCCACGTCACCTGCCACACGTTGCTGATTGTCACTTGCCACATCATTTGGCACACATTGCGGATTTTCACTTGCCCCATCACCTACCACACGTTGCAAATTGTCACTTGCCACGTCACCTGCCACACAGTGCTGATTGTCACTTGCCACGTCACCTGCCCTACGTTGCTGATTGTCACTTGCCATGTCACCTGTCACATATTGCAGATTGTCACTTGCCACAAGTTGTGGATTGTCACTTGCCATGCCACATCACCTGCCACTAGATGTGGATTGTCCCTTGCAACACGTTGCTGATTGTCACTTGCCACGTCACCTGCCACACGTTGCTGATTGTCGCTTGCCTTCTAAGGTGCAAGTTGTCACTTGCCAGAGTGAAGACAGGCAGCAGAGAGATGATGTTGTCTCTCTGCTTCCCGCGGCTGCACAATGAGGGCGGAACTGCAGTGAAGCAGGGCGGGCGGTGAGAGATGATGTTATCTCTCTGCTCCCCCGCCCGCCGGCTCGCTGACTGGCCAGAACCTCCGCTCAGCTGCCGACTGGCCCGCCCTCTCACTCACCTGATGACTTACCCACCCGCCTGCTTACTCACCTGCTGATCCCTCTCACTCATCTGCCGACCTGCCTGCTCACTCACCTGCCGACCCATGCTGACTGGCCCACCCACTGGTTAACCCGCCCGCACACTCACCCGCTGACCGGCCCACCCACTCGTTAACCCATTCATTAACCTGCCCGCTCACTTACCGGCTGACAGCCCTGCCCGCTTACCCGCTGGCCCATCACTAATTTCTCGGGTAGGCAATTGCCCCGTTGCCCCCCTGGATCCCTGCCCTAGAGTATACATCGGAGGAAGAGAGCAAGGGGTGGTCACGTGTCCGCTGATCATGAGAAGGAATAGAGTATTTAGAAGAGTAATTTTACAAAAAGGCATACACTATACTACAGGTTATACTAGCAGTGGGGCTGGCAGTGCTTGTGTGCATTGCCTTAACAACCCCTTTAACATTTAAGAAGAATGTTTATTGAGACTATAACACCCTAAGACCATAAAATGCAATTTAGTATATCTCTATGCATTTTTGGTTAGACAATTGCTGCCCTAACATAAAAGAAGGTAAGAAGATATTTTTGGACGCAGACAGAGCACAAGTAAAATAATTGTAGGAAGACAGAGCCTGGTTGTCAATATTGCATGTCCTAGCTCTCCTCGTGTCATGACGTTCTCTCTGCTTTTTTAAGCAGAGAAAACTCCATGACCACTACAGGCTCTACCAAATGATCTGTAATTTATAAATGGGCCAATTTCAGGCAGCAGTGTGGAGTTATACTATAGAGTATAGCAGAGAGTGAATAATAGATATAAGAGTTAGTAGATGAACCAGACTTTCAACATCATAGACGTCTATCCATCAACCAATCAACATAAAACCCAGCTTGTTAACAGAATAGTCCTTGCTTGGTCACAAACAATATCTTTGCACGTATATATAAGACCTTGATGTTCTTTTTCCTAACATGGGTTGGCAAATACAAACATTTCCAACATTGTTAGAACTGTATGTTGTCTAGCCAATATTGAATTACTGCCATTTAAAGTATGAAACTGTAATACAGCACGAGACCTGAGATAATGATATTTCCAAGCAGAACCAATAGAATACACATCATCTGGGAAATAGCTGGATTTTTGCACAAGTCTTTCACACACAAAGTATTTGTCTCATAAAATGTCTTTATGGATAGTTAACTTTTTTTAATGTTATGGCTGCTTTTCCTTTAATCCACCATGGTATGAACATTACACCAATAGGTAGTCCATTATTATTTTCCATTTTATGTTCCTCATGTGGGTAAGAACAAGAATTATAGAAGCCAAAATAGTGGCCAGTGCTTACCAGGCTACAAGCACCCTTTGATAACCCAAAAAGTTACAAAAAAAAAATGAAGCTCACACTGTTTAAATATGATTCTCACTAACTATGAGACCAATAAATGCCTATTTATTTTCTTCGATTTTAGACCCCGTTTGATGATAATTGACATGCATATAAAAAACATGTACATTTTCCTCTTAATACATTACTTATTTATTCATTAATTATATAGTTTGAAAATAATGGAAAACAGCTGTAGGATGGTTATCAGAACCAGATTATCCTAGATGCAACCAAAGAAAAAGTGGATCTCCAATTTGTCAGCTACAATCTTTATGCTCCTGCAGTAAACATAAATGGTCAAAGCTGCTTGTCTTTTCACAAGGGTGTCACTTCACTTGTAGAAGTTAGTGTCTGATATGTCTGTGCTAATACATGCAATGCAAATGGGGTTGCTTCTCTGTGTATATTGCAATTAGTAGTGTATATTTCACCATAGCAGTCCATAGTAGTCTTTGAATGAGGTTGATATATTCAAAGCAATGACTTTGTCAGCCTACATGTGTATGCTAAGATCCTGGCTACCCACCTAAATCTAAACCTTGGCATCATGATAGTCAGAGACCAAGTGGGCATTATTCTCCAAAAACAGGTAGGGGACATTTTCCAGAGCATATGTCTTCTATTATATATTGTTAAAATGAAAAACACACTTCTTATGCTTCATTCCCTGGACACTAAGAAAACATTGAACTCACTCTCCTTGGACTACCTAGTCTTGATCATACAGAGATAGGGCTTCAGGCAACACTTCATGTCCTGGTTTAAAGTCCTCTTTTCAAACCCACTTCTCAAACCAATATGTCCACCAGTGGCGGCTCGTCCAAAGAGGGTGCACAGGTGCTGCCTCCCCTATCCATGCATCCGGCCCCCTGATTTACATATCAGTGGCACTGGACCATAGATTCCAAAGCGGCGGGGTGTTTTTTTGAAGCACCTGATTAGAGTCAGAGGCTCTAATAGGCTTCAAAAAAGGGTGAGCTTGGAATTTTCAATATTATCACACTAAAGTTCCTCCCTACCAATCAGGAGGCAGGCCTGTGAGACCTGTTTCCCATTTGGCCAAAGCATCAGGTGATCCTATTGGATGCCTAGCGCTTTGGGGGAAGAAACACAGCGGAGGAAGCTGGAGGAGCGGACACTGGAGCCGCCACTGGCCGCAATCCAGGAGAGGACACCACAGCCCCGCCCCAGGAGTGGGTAAGTGTCAGGCCAGGCCAGGAGGGTTTCCTTGTTTGCCAACCCCCCAAATAAGAACCCATCAGCCCCCACTAATGCCCACTTCTCTTTGTCCTGGCTACAGAGCCATTAGCTCCCCTAATAAGACTCTTTCTCAACACTGGTTGCATGGAGATAACAGGTCATCATTCAAACTGCTTATTTATAAATGATGTCCTCCTCTGGCTCTCAGATCCTGTTGTGTCTCTTTTTTTTTTTCAACTAGATTTTCACTGTCTAGGCTACAGACAATGTAGGAGGCCATAGCAATTGGAGGAGGTAAGGACCTATTGGAGAGTGAAAACAGATCTATGTAGGGAGGGGGCTAGGGAGTTTTTTATTTAAACATGTACATGTACTTTAACAATGTGTAGGTACTGTACATGTTGGTACCCACAGGTGCTTACATTTCATTACTGATGAGTTTGGAAACCTTTAGGTAACAACCATTCTTACACAGTAAATGTTTTCAAAATTATTGTTAATATGCTCCATATCTGCAATGTATAAATAACAATTGGCATTTTTTTTAACTGTTCTTGCAGTGAAGGGTGCTTGTATTATGTAATTCAAACAACTAATTTAGCTTTTATATGAAGGAGTCATTTAACAATGATTATAGGTTTCAGGAAGAGAAGTTTTATGACACCTCTACAGAGTCACTTTGGCCAACTACAATTTTGCCTAATTTATTTTACAGTCCAGAGGAGATAATTAGCATGTGTAAATTGTTGCAGTATTAATAAGTTGGGGGAAATATTACTTTTCAACTTTGACTTTATATATTAACAAATTTTTGCTTTTTTCTCCTACTGTAAATTTCACATTATGAAAATAATAAACAATGATTAATACTCTTTTTATATATATATATATATGAATAAAAACTGATACTATGATAGCAATGCACAATGTAAAAGCACGTTCAAGCCCATCTCTGGATCTCTTTAAGCATCACAGAGACAGGCAAAGCAATTACTGAGCACTTCTATAAAGAAGTTATGGTTGCTGTTTGGGAGAACAGTCACCCAAAACATAGATACCTGGCTGGGGTGAATGGTCTCGTCAACAGGAAAATCTGCCACTAGAACAGTTATCTGCTAGCATTTTCTGTTGGTTTTGGCATAAAGGACAGCTATAACAAAAATGCTTGGACATTTTCTTCAAACAAATGATGTGTCCGGAAAAAAGGTAACTGGCTAATGCTTATGTTATCTTAGATTATATCAGATGCAAGCTACATTTAACCCCCCTAAACTATGATGACAGTGTTTTTTGTTTCAGTGTTGTTTTACAATGCCATGTGAGTCCTAGCTTGCAGTAGCACTGAAACTGTTAGCTATCAACTCCTAGGCTTCCAACCCTGTTACAGACCACTCCATAGCAGTTCTCTGGAGCATAGAATGCAGCATAGAATATAAACACACTGTGCGTTTGCATTGTTTTTTCATAGGAATTTGCATGGATGGAGCAGAGGAATGAGCTCTTCCATCTACTGTTGCTCCATAACTGTTCGGTCTAAGGCTGTGGGTGATCTAACTATATTTTTCCAACTGTAGCAGACACATTTCAAGCCACCAACCTGGCTGTATTATCTGGTAGGGCTCTGTAACTCTAAGGACTAGCTAAACAATGAGGAACACCTTTTGGCAGGAAAACCAGATATCACATATACTGTAGGTGTTGATGGTGTAATTAGCTGTTTGCCTGGAGTTCTTGTTATGACAGGATGAAAAAACATTTTTCAGTGAGGAGAGACAATGATGTGTATGCGCTCTTACAGAAGCAGAACACTTTTACAAACTGCCTATACTCAATAGTAATACATATTCCTGAAGTTAACTGATTGAGATCTAAACACAGAATGGTCAGGTTTCATATAATCAGATCCTAGAGCAGGTCATGGTTTCCCTCTGTGGGATATACTTTTCCTTGTAGAATACACCATTGTTATGAAGCCCCGTCCCTCTCTACACAAAAATAAATTACAGCTTGTAATTGTCAGCAGCATGGCCAACAGCATGCCTGCCTAGTGACTGGCAGGTGTGAAGAATTATGTAGAAGGACAATAACAGGTACTGATGAAGCAACCAAACAACTGTGGCCAAATTATTACTTTTTTGCCTTGACAACACAACCTTAATAATTTACTACTGAAGTACAGATATGTTACAGTGTTTTCTTTTTATGTACTTTGTGTTGTGTAGGTGTAAGCTATCTTATTACTAGAGTGAAATCATGTAGCCATCTTTGCTTATTTCTAATTGGCCCTCTTATCTGATTCCAAAGTTTGATTTTTAGAACAATTGCTTAAAATATCAAAGGCAATGCTTCCCTGTTAAGGAAATCTGTGATTTATTGCCCCTTTGATAAATTTAGTTTGACACACGGCACAGAGATATAACAAAAAAGCTATGGTTCTTGTATCACATGGTAAACTCTTTCTATGAAAGAATAATAGAACTTCTTGTTCACATTGTTATTAGCTCAAGCTACTGATGTAAAATGATATATGCAAAAACACATTTCTAGGTTTAAAAAAGACTTTCCTATATTTAGTCTCTGAAAAACATTGACAATCCTAACAAATATTGCTTTACTGGTTCTGTTTAGAATACCTAACAAAGAGTCTTCTGGCTGGGCTATATGTGGGTAAGAATCTCCTTTTATTATGTACAAAAACTGTCTATTATTTGATCTAACTGTAGATAGCCTTTCCATAATAATAAATGGAAAGTGCAGTGATTATGCATAAAAAAGAAAGCCCTAGAGCGACACGTTTGGTGGCTTCAGCCCTAGAGGATGAGTGGCTTCCAGTGGGCTGCATAGCAGAGAGGATTAGGTAAATATTATACTTGGGGGGGGGGGGTGGGGGGAAGAAAATGGTGTATTTGCATTAAAAGGGTAAGTGGACTAAAAGAGGGACTAAAAGTATACAGTTGTGTGAAAAAGTATTTGCTCCTTTCTTGATCTTTTTTTTTTTTTTTTTTGCATATTTGTCACACTTAAATTAGAGATCATCAAACACATTTTATTATTACGTAAAGATAATCTCAGAGTAAATACAAAATGCAGTTTTTAAATGATGGTTTCATTTATTAAGGCAAAAAAGCTGTCCAAACCTGCCTGGCTTTATGTGAAAAAGTAATTGCCCCCTAAACCTAATAACTGGTTTTGCGACCCTTGGCAGCAACAACTGCAATCAAGCGTTTACGATAACTGGCAATGAGTCTTTCACATTGCTGTGGAGCAATTTTGGCCCACTCTTCTTTGCAGAATTGTTTTAATTCAGCCACATTGGAGGGTTTTCCAGCATGAACGGCCTGTGTTAGGTCATGATACAGCATCTCAATTGGATTTAACTCCGGGCTTTGACTAGGCCACTCCAAAACCTAAATTTTGCTTTGTTTGAACCACTTGGAGGTGGACTTGCTGTGGTGTTTCAGATCATTGTCCTGCTGCATAACCCAAGCGTACTTGAGCTTGAGGTTACAATCTGATGGCTGGACATTCTCCTTTAGGATTTTCTGGTAGAGCTCAGAATTCATGGTTCCATCAATTATGGTAAGTCGTCCAGGTCCTGAAGCTGCAAAGCAGTGGCAGACCATCATGCTACCACCACCATGTCTGACTGTTGGTATGATGTTCTTGTTATGAAATGCTGTATTAGTTTTATGCCAGTTGTAACGGGACGCACACCTTCCAAAAAGTAAAATTTTTGTCTCATCAGTCCACAGAATATTTGCCTAAAAGTCTTGGTAAAAATCAAGATGTTTTGGTCAACAGTGGCTTTGGCCTTGGAACTCTCCCATGGATTCCATTTTTTGCCCAGTCTCTTTCTTATTGTTGAATCATGAATACTGATCTTACCTGAGGCAAGTGAGGCCTGCAGTCCTTTAGATGTTGTTCTTTCATGACCTCCTGGGTGAGTCATAATCATGCTCTTGGAGTCATTTTTGTAGGCCGGCCACTCCTGGGAAGGTACACCACTGCTCCAAGTTATCCCTATTTGTGGATAATGGGTCTCCCTGTGGTTCACTGGATCTCCAAAGCCTTAGAAATGGCTTTGAAACCCTTCCTAGATCGATACATGTACATTACTTTGTTTCTAATATGTGTGTATTTTTGTGATCTGTTAGCGTGCTTCACTTTTTCAGACAGCTTCGATTTATGTGATTTCTTGATTCAACAGGTCTTGCAGTAATCAGGCCTGGGTGTGGCAAGTGAAATTTAACTCAGCTTTCAAAAATATTGTGGTTAATCACAGTTCATTCATGATTTAGCATGTGAAGGGGGCAATTACTTTTTCACATAGGGCCAGGCAGGTTTGAACATCTTTTTTCCCTTAATAAATTAAATAATAATTTAAAAACTGCATCTTAAGCCCCATACACACGGTCTGACAATCCGCGGACCAGGTCCGTCGGACCATGTCCGTCATACCTTGTCCGATGTTGGTTTTGCGTACACACGGTCGGACAAAGTTGTCGGAAAATCCGATCATTCTGAACGTGGTGACGTTTGTTGCCTACGACGGGACTACGTAGAGGCTAGTAGCCAATAGCTTTGGTCTTGTAATGTGATCTGAGCATGCGTAGCACTTTGTCCGGTCGGACAACCGTACACACGATCGGATTTGGTGTGATCGGACCGGGTTGACGGCAAATCTTTCCAGCAGGAGATAAGTCTTTGTCCGACGGACAAACCGACGAACACTGTCCGATGGTGCATACACACGGTCTGATTTTTCAACAACCTTGTCCGATCGGACCAAATTGATGAAAAAGTCCGACCGTGTGTATGGGGCTTAAGATTTACTCTGGTTAACTTTGTGTAATATTAAAAATAGTTTGATGATCTAAATCATTTAAGTGTGAGAAATATGCAAAAAAATAAAGAATCAGGAAGGGGGGCAAATAACTTTTCACACAACTGTAGTTATTATGGCTCTCTGTGTTCCTAATGTACTAATGTTCCTAAAAGATCTGACAGTGGCATTACATTTTCCTGCTCTTCTGGATACGAAGACAAAGACATAATTTTTTTTTGTTGCTTCCTTAAAAAGAGCGCAGTGATTTTCTTATTCACTTAAACTAACCTTTATTTCTTAGCTTCATCCCAGGTGTGTGCTATGCCTTTGCAAATCACGGTTTTGTGCTGACCTGTCAACCAGCTTCCGCATAGCACTTTATCTATTAGCGTAGCTTAGGAAATGCATACAGGCAATACTTATGGGACTGAGTATGATATTGAAACAATGACAGCTATATTAACTAACATAGTTATAATCAGCATGCCATATGTTTTTAAAGGAGTCCTTGGCTAGAAGCTACCTAGTGTACTGACAAATGGAGCTGTTTTACCTTTACTGTTTGGCCATGCTTTCTACTATGCATGCTCTATATAGCAAAGCCATATTAAAACTTTCATTAAATGCAGCACTGCTTTCAATTCAGCAAGGGCACTGCTAAAATCCGTACCAAGCAACATTGATTATCTGACCATAGTAAACTGCAATAGGGACAAACTCAATCAGCTATTTAATTACATTATTCTTAATGATTGTTATGGGACTTCAGCTTCACTATAAATTATGCTTGTGTTGTACCCACTGGATGAAAAGTAGTTGTGATCAAAGACAGAGAACATTAACCCCTCATTGCCGCAAATGAGTGGGATATAAATGCTTTGTAAATTACAAAAGAAAACTCCTCCACAACTCAGAACATCCAATCTCAAGAGATTAATTTAATCTTCTTAACTACTATACAAGTGTATTTAATGATCACTCCCATAGCCGTTTTATAATGGCAGTCCTTAACCCTAACCTAGAAATCAAGAAAATTGATATCAATTTAATTATGCAAATTTTCATCCTCATGGTTTATTAATATTAATGTTTTGACATTCAGAAATCAAACCCAACAGGCTTTTTAGTATATAACTATTGATTTTTTTTTCTACATATTTTATTTTTTTTGAAGAAAAAGAAGCAATATGTAAGCTTAGCACAGTAACCTTTAGCAACCAATAGGCATTCATCTTTTTTTAGTCTTTTAGTCTCAGATATTGTGTGGTTGCACACTGTTGCTGCTTTTTGAATAGCTGTATCCTTATGTTATTTAAATATATTTCATGAGTGCTGATACAAAAAAAAAAAATCTTAAAAATCCTTTCAGTCATGTTGTTAAGTAGTTATTTTACTTCTCATGGTCATTCAGCGCAGTTTGATTTAATGGTATAATGCAACACAAGTAAGAGACTTTCAGTCTTGAAATTATAGTCTTACGACCATCAAGCTACCTTTCATCCATCTGCATTTAGTTAGCAAAAGAAAGATAAAATGCTGCTGTTACCATATTAGGATGATGTCTGCTGTGCTGTTTCATGGAGTACAGCATGAAAGCCCTGTAAATAGGTGAAAAGCATCTACCTTGGAAAAACTGCTTTTCTCTGTGTTATCAGCATGCTGAGGTTTGCAAAGTGGCTTTATTTTGTAAATGACAGGAGAAAAAAAGCAGTTATAACCTTATAACATAGAAGAGAATTTCCTCCAGAGGCTGAATGCTAACGCTTATAAATATAACTACCTCAGTACACCTAGCAAGCACACGCAAACATACATACGCACCTAGAATGCAGGCTCCTTTCATCTAAAGGGGTTATGATATGTAGAAACTAATATAATAATGAATCAGATATTACAGATATTACACTTGTACACTACAAAATTAGGACATCTCAAACGACATTAGTGACTGTGCACTACTTGAATACTTTTGCATTTCTTAACATTATTTATTATTTACAAAGCTGCATGCATGCATGTATACAGTCTTGGCTTGGTAAGTAAATTATGGAGAACAGGCAGTGGATTAATTGTACTTTTGGTCCCAGGATATTTTCATTTTTCATGGAGGCCTCTATTGGTCCATTGGTGTATGGCTAACACATACAAACCAATTGGGCTGTATAATGAGAAGTTGGACAAAACTCAAAAAAGATCCAGGAGAAAGGTACAGTGCCTTGAAAAAGTATTCATACCCCTTGAAATTTTCCATATTTTGTCATGATACAACGAAAAAGGTAAATGTATTTTATTGGGATTTTATGTGACCCGACCAACACAAAGTGGCACATAATTGTGAAATGGAAAAAAAAATGATAAATGGTTTTCAGTTTTCTTTACAAATACATATCTGGCATGCTGAGCTCAAGTGAATGGGGACATGCTGAGCACAAGTAAATAGGGGCACACTGAGCATCAATGTTGGGGTTCGGGTATGCACCAATGAAGGATGCATGTCAATCACTAATGCAAGGGAGCACTCTGACCACCACCAGTTCTCACTGACAACCAGTGCATTGGCACACACTGCCCAACAATTAAGAGGGTACCCTGACCACCAATATAAGGGGCACATTAACCATCAACATAAGGATGCAATCCGTCCACTGCTCTGTATGCATATGTATTGAACATTAAAGAGCCCTGATTGTTGCACTGTATACACAATATAGTCCTGACCTCTGCACTGTGTATACTATGTGTACATTACATACAGCACTACCTTACGAAGTGGTATGAAAACATTTTGAGACCCGTTTTGTAACATGCCAACAGATGGCAGCACAAGGCTGTACACACAGTGGCAGGGAGCACCGACCTTAAGTCAGTGTGCCAAAAGACATTGCCCTGTGTACATTGGGAGCTGTGCAACTGGTGCTATTCTGACCAAATGTGTTACCACATCTGCTATTTCATCATCGTCAGCAAGTTAAAACAAAGAGAAAAGCTGAAGTTCTGTGTGAAACTGGGAAAATCTTCCACAGAGACGTTTGACATGATTCAGCAAGTTTATGCGATGCTGCAATGAGTCATTTGAAGGGTGTTTTGAGTGGCACATACGATTGTTCTCTGACAACCATCATGCACAAGTTGCTGAATGGTTTCAACATTTTTGGGTGTTGAGTTTTTTGAAGGTCTTCCTGATCTCTTGTCGTCTTCCAGTGATGTTCTTCCACTCTTGAAGTGCATGTGCCACTCAAAACACCTCGAACAACTCATTGCAGCGTTGCCGTAAACTTGAAGAATCATGTCAAACGTCTCTGTGGCAGATTTGCTGAGTTTCACACAGAATTTCACGTTTGCTCTTTGTTCTAACTTGCTGTCCATGATGAAATACCAGACGTAATGCATGTGGTCAGAATAGCACCAGTTGCACAGCTCCCGATGTACATAGGACAATGTCTTTTGGCACACTGATTTATGAGGTTCAGTGATCCTTGTTAATGTGCGTGCAGCCTTGTCCTGCTATCTGTTGGCGTGTTACAAAACTAGTCTCAAAACCTTTTAATACCACCTCACATGAGTGTTGATTGTCCCAACAGTTACTGGTTGCCAATCAGTTGCCAAATTTTTATAAACTTCTTAAGGTAGGCTCAGACAAAATGGTAACTCTTGGTCTTTGTGCAGAAATGTATATACAATAAAAATGATACATTTTTAAGAAGTATTGTCCTATGTTTGACATCTATTCTCTGTTTTCTGTTTGTATCCTTTTTCTTGAATTTTTTTTATAAAAATACAATTGATAAAAAAAAAAGAAGTATTGTCCTAATGTGTCTGTGCACCTGTGACATTGTAAATTAATTAAATTAATATAAATGTAATTCATTAAATTACCTTTTGTGATGCATGTGCACAGTGTATACAGTGTATACAGTGAGTAGATTCAGACTCCATTTAACCTTTTACCTTTAAGCCACTCCCACTATTACAAGTGATCTAGCCATGCCTACCATTTGTAATGCAGAATTACTTTCTCAAGTGTGCCTAGGTATGCCTCGAGTTAAGGTTTATTTGTTAGGATAATGAAAACATGCACAAATTGCACTCACTCAATGTGAAGAAGTGATACTCTTATGCAGCCTTTTTGCTGACTGTCCCTCAGGTCTGAATGATGGCCATCATTGTAGAGTGGCAACCAATGCACTGTGCAGGCCTTGTCAGGGAAGCAGCCGGACATGAATCCTGAAACCAGTTTGCAATCCAGTACCTGATAGCAGAGCTTGGCCAGGAAGTGGCCGATGATCTGGAACTGTAGAGGATAATTTCACATGCTGCGGAACAAGAGGGCATGGCAACGCATTGTTGGGTGAGTAAGCTTAAAAAAAAGCTTACCAGGATGGTTTTGAAAGGAGCTGACCCACCCTGAAATGCTTTTTGACGCCCCCTTGTTCCACCTCCTCTAAAGTTCTGGATCGCTGGCTGCTTCCCTGTCAAGCTCTGCTATCAGGTACAGTATCTCTAGCTGGTTTCAGCGTTCATGTCCGACCGTTTCCCTGACAAGGTCTGCACAATACATAGATTCTCACTCTACAGATGCCAGCCTTCATCCAGACCCGAGGGACAGTTATTACAGAAGCTGCATAATATATGTTTCACTTCTTTACATAGTTACATATTTAGTAAGCTTGAATAAAGACACCAGTCCATCCAGTTCAACCTGAGTGAGTGTTTTGTGTCTCATTAAGATGTTCATCTATTATTCTTTATTTAAGGTACCAATATAGCGCCATCAATTTATGCAGCTCTCCACACATACACTGCACACTCACATCAGTCCCTACCCTCAATGAGCCCACAATCCAAGGTCCCCAACTCACATTCATATACTAGGGCCAATTTTTGGACAGAAGTCAATTAACCTACCAGCACTACCTACTACCTTTACTTCCAGTGAGTGCAATTTGGGTGTGTTTTTATTATCATATCTAATAAACCTATACTTAATGGGTGGTGCATTCTCTCTCCATTCTTTTACATGTACTGCCCAGTGGGGCATACCCAAGGTCCTGCTTTCCCAGTAATGCTGCAGCCAAGGCAAGACACATGCATCATTAATGTCATAGACTTCTATGAATATTTTTTACCAAACATGTTGGGGATTGGCACTGGTTTTTACTACTTTAATCTTTCACTTACTTGGTCTACTAAATGCTTACAGTTGCTGTGTGCCAATAGCATTTAGTTATATCATTGGCGTAATTGTGATTAAATAGTTGGCCTTAACGTACTAGACTACGGTAATGCATGCCATACATCAAGTGACAGATAGAGTGGTTCTGCCAGCTTCAGCAGCATTTGATATTCCTTTTTGATCCACCAAAGAATAACATTTGAAGTATTAATAATATTTCCTGTTCCCCTGGTCCAGAGTGATCATTATTCCCATCATTTCTTTTGTTAATAATATATTGTTCTGTTCATGGAACAAAATGCTTGAGGGTCTTGGTTATTAGAGCTTGCAGTCAAATATGTTTTTGTATTAAATTGTATCATTATACTGACAGCAGACAAAGCACATCACTTTTTAATTAATGCTGCAGGTTAAATCACTATTTTTCTGGTTAAATACCTGTACATATGTTGCCATTGTTGAAATCTTCATTCAAAAATACTAGTACAGTACAGCCTGACTGTAATGCTGATACAATTACTTCAACACATTCTTAGTCACTGACAAAAAACAAACATAGAGATCAGCAGTTCTAACTTTTTCCTACTTTACTAGTTACCTCTTTGTTGCAGATCAGAAACAACTGTACCAAAGCCAACCAGGCAGCTGCCATCTTCTTGGTTTACAAACAGTATATAAATTCAGTAAATTGTTTCCTTAAAACGGTAGTAAAGCCCACTTGGTGATTTTTACCTACAGGTAAGCCTATAATAAGTCAAATGGTGAAAGTGAAAAAATTTACTTTCCAGACACCAATCATAAGAAATAAACAATGGATTTTTATTAACAACTAATACAAAAAAGATAAAACACATTAAAATACTGTAGTGTTACTACACTAAACGCTAGACCTCTACAATAGTGGTAAAGGGTGTCAGAAGCATGTCATAATAGACATGTATGACTAGACTATAATGTAGGAATAAAAGAAGCTCTACATGTTTCGCGAAAATCGCTTCTTCAGGAGCTTTGTATATATTCTAAGAAGAGAAGGAGACAATCAATAATTATGACATAATAATATAGAAAACCACACTGAAAATAGTTCATGGGGAGAAGAACTCACAGTGTGTGACTAGTAACATATAATCTCACCTGATAGATACACTAGGTATATAAAGGTAATGCCAGAATCAATAGAGCTGGACAGGTACCTGTGAGTTATTCTCCCCATGAACTATTTTCAGTGTGGTTTTCTATATTTTTTAGATGGTATGTTTTTGCTGCTAAGCACATTCAAAGCCATATTTGAAGATCCCAGCTATATACTATAGACCACAAATATGTACTGTTCATATCAAGGTAGGCATAGGTAGGATCCTGCTTACCCTAATGCATGACAATATCCGGATATGGATGTAGTTTTTCCAATTATCTTACACAGTTTATTTTTCCTCTTTTTCCTTTGCCTACACAGTTTAGGTGCTGCACTTTTTTCCTTGTGGTGCATCTATATAGATATATGTTTACACATTTCCTATCTGACACGCCCCCACATATTGCCCGTTATGCACTTTGCATGCTGTGTGTTCTTTCATCTGCTCCTGGGTGCAGTCTTGGTGCTCTCCGCATACTTTGAGACTATTTACCTATTCATTATATTTAGCTCTACTATGTCAGAATTATTGATTGTCTCTTTCTCTCCCTAGAATATATACAAAGCTCCTGAAGAAGTGATTTTCGCAAAACAGGTAGAGCTTATTTTATTGCTACATTATAGTCTAGTCATACATATTATGACATGCTTCTGACACCCTTGACCATTATTGGAGAGGTCTAGTGTTTACTGTAGTAAAACTACAATATTTTAATGTGTTTTTATCTATTTTTATATTAATTGTTAATTTATTTATTTTTTATTTAGTTTATTTCTTATGATTGGTGCCTGGAAAGTAATTTTTTTCACTTTCACCATTTGAATTGACATTTAGGACGTGGCACTGCCCTACCTCAAGCTCCCACAGTTCCATCCTGTGTTGGTGCTTTGATAACTCTTTGATTCCAGTCTATAATAAGGCTTACCTGTAGGTAAAATGAATATCTCCCAAACGTTTTAGGAGATATTCACCCTGAATTCAACCAGTTACGTCACCAGAGCATGCGCTTTAAAGGTTCGGCATACCTTGCCAGACTTTCAGAGCTTCGTGCCAGAACCAAGGACTCCCGCGGGCATGTGTGGGAGTGACTTCATCGCGGCTCCGGCCAATCACATAGCTGTAGCGCGCAAACCCGGAAGAAAGACCGGGGAAGATGTCAGCCCTTTCAGCGGTGACAGCACAGCGCTGGAGGGTTTCATTCCAAGGTAAGTATTTCATAATATGCTAGTATGCGATGCATGCAATGCATGCACATTATGCAATAGCCTTACAGGTGTTTTTATTTATTTTTTAAAACAGCCATGGTTTACTACCATTTTGATGCAATTTAAATGCAAAAAGCTACATACCCATCATATCTTTTTTCATTTTTTCAAAGAGCTTTATATCAACATGAGAACATTAACAAGACCAAGTCTGAGCTCTGATGCATTTTCACACTAAAAGAAGTGCCTGAAAAGCTCACGAAAACCTATTTCAATTAAAACCAATGAATGCTTTCCTACTGGGGCAGTGCGCTGGCAGGGCAGGGTAAAAAACGCCCCTTAATTGAAATTAATGGAAAGCTCTTCAAAAGCACCTGAAATGGTCTTCAAAAGTGTTCAGTGTTTTACTGGCAGTTTAGAAGCACCTCAGTGTGAAAGGGGTCTTAGACTTTCAGATTGTAATTTACTACAGATCTTTTTTACTCTGGCCCAGTGAATCCATGTGCATTTTAAGCAGCATGGTTCAGTGGAAATTTCTGTCTGGGGGTGTCAAATGTTTTTTTTTTTTTCATGCCGCATACTGGCTCATGCATTGTATTAGAAGAGCATGTCTCACACATTGTGCTCTGCATTTCAGAAACAAGCTCTGTGGTCCTGTCATATGGGCTGAAAAGTGCTGTTTATTTACTTTAGTTAAAGATATGGAGAATGTGGTTTACCTAAAATGATTGGGTGTTTCGAAATTATTTTTCTGTTTCATTGAATTACTTCTCTCCCCCAAACTAGTGTAAAAAAATAAAAAATAAATAAAAAAAGAAGTAGGTCAATTGTTGGCCAATGAAACTGCAATGTATTCTGAATGGTCTCAGAAGTCTCCCAGACTGATGCCAAAAACACACTACATTTGTCCAATTAAGCCAATTGACATAAAGAGATTCTGTCACAGCAAGAGAAGAGAGGAAACTGCTTGTACGTATGAAGTGCAAGTACCTAAAGATACCTGCACATATCTGCTATGGCCTTCCAAACCTTCCTGTCATGGCTGAATACTGGGCTGGCAAAGCTCTGGCATTCTTCATAATTGTGTCCCAATAATACTACGATGGGTAGCTTTTTTGGGTCACTAGGAATGTACATAAGACAGAAAGGCACAGGTAAATTTGGGCAAAATTTAGAAAGCACCTGTCAGAATCACCTAAAATTGGGTCTTGACAGGAATGCTTATGAGGCTGCTCCAGGTGCCTGCACTACACACCTGAAGCAATATGTTGCCTTCCCTCTTAGTGAAAGAACCTATTTTAAGTGAATCTAAAGGAAGAAGTTATTGTTTATCTTAATGCATTCTATGGATTAAGATAAAAAAAACTGTGTGCTGCAGCCCCCCTAATACTTACCTGAGCCCCATCTTGAGCCATCTAAATCCAGCGATGTTGCAGCGACTCGGCTGTCATGGACTTGGCCTCCTGATTGGCTGAGAGACACAGTAGGCGCTATTGACTCCTGCTGCTGTCAATCAAAGTCAACGAGCCAATGAGGAGACAGAGGGGGCAGTGCAGGGCCGGGCCACGGCTCCATGTCTAAATGGTCACACAGAGCAGCAGCTCGGCCTAGGAGGCCCATAGCAAGCTGCTTGCTGTGGGGGCACTCGGCAGGAGGGAGGGGCCAGGAGAGCTGGCAAGGGACTCAAGAAGGATTGGGCTGCTCTGTGCAATACTACTGCACAGAGCAGGTAAGTATGACATGTTTGAAATTTTTTTAACAAAAAACAAAACTTTAGTATCACTTTAAATGCCTGGGATAGAAAGGCTGTATTTACCTATTTCAGTGCTCATTGAAGCTTTCACTTTTTTTTATGTGGCATCACATTAAAGGTAACAATACCTCTCTGCATTAGCTCTTCAGACTCTATATTTCTACCTCTCTTGAAGAAACATTCCCCTCTAGCCAGATTCTTAAAGTACAGGCCAATGTGTCCAACTCAGAATTAATACCAAACATGTTGTGACACCTGCTGAGTCCAGTTGATAACCTTAGGCAGCCCATATACATACAAATAACTATCAAGTACTAGAACCTGCCATTATGTTAAAAGGCTCATAAAGCACACATTCAGTATTTATCATCCTTCCCATTTTTACAAAATGTAATAATTGGGCTATCTTTTTACATAGAATTTCACTGGAAGATCTACCCTAAGGTAGTTTAGCAATAGCCCGATCATCACAAGAAACCAGGAACAGGAGCACTGATGTGATTACTGGAACAATTATGGCTCACCTCTCTCTATCCTTCTGCTGTGAAGCGGTTTCAAACTTAAATGATGCCTCATATGCATAAAAGGAAAATCTAGGGATATTGCTCACAGCAAACATTCAACATAATTTATATTTACATTAAATACAGTGAAAATCCTGTTGTCCTGTAAGTGAGTAGAAATATACATGCAGAAATTGCAGAACAGATGTCTAGACAGTAGTGAAGGAGTGTCCCTTGTCAAGCAATGACAGGAACTGTGGCTTAATCTTCTAGAAAATGACACAAAAAGAATATAATTTACAGTTAAATGGAGGTGTTATCCTAAAGTGTAAAATCTATGACTCATGAGATTGTTTAGACACTAGGGGCCTTATTCAGTAAAAGAAAACACCTGAGCTGGCAGATTTTTTTCTTGCAAACTCCCATTGCTGTCAAAATAAGTTTACACTGTAAAACTGCACGATCCACAATTCTGCAGCTATAGAACCATAATTCTGTTTCCTATATGGTCAATGAATCCTGTATTTTTACTAATTCACCTATGTCATCTTTTCATTGGCAGCCACAAAAAATAAAATAAAAATATATAAAGATAGATAGATAGAAGAGAGAAGGAGAGAGAGAGAGAGAGAGAGAGAGAGAGAATGAATGAATGAATGATTTGTATAGCGCTGTAACTGCGAACTGAATCGCCTCTCGAGAGAGAGGCCACCCACTTCTAATCCATAGGATTAAGTGTTCATCTTTGGAGACATGAATGCTAGAACAGGAAGGGACAATGACTACACGAATTCTGATGGAAAAACATACATGGTTTGTCCTGCAAAATACAGTCATGCTTCAATACAGGAACAAAGAAACAGCTATGACAGTACAACCAAGAAGAATGGAAGAAACCTGCTGAATCTGTGTCAGAGTCTAGGGCTTTACATCCATAATAGCCACACCAAGTTAAACTCAATGGGAAGATACACATTAAAGTATACTAAAGGCATTTTTTTTAGTTTTGCATAGAGTGGAGAGAGATTAGAACACTTGTCAGTTTTTATTGCTGTCTGTGTCCCCGTTAAGGAATTCTGCCTCTCTATTTGTCCTGTTTACCATTATCATTGTAAGTGAAAGTAAAAGAAAAGAAAGAAGAAAATCAGTGTCTTTGTATTCCCCTTATACACTTATCCATTACTTCTATTTGAGTGATTTATACTGAAGCCAATTGACCTGTGATCTCTGTTTCCTAAATTTTCCACATCCGTGATCAGGTCTGTATTGTTGGTAATCAGTAGATCCAGTAACGCTTTATTTCTAGTTGGTGTGTCTACCATCTGAACCATGAATTTGTCCTGCAAGACATTTAGGAACTGGCGAGCCTTATGCCGCGTACACACGAGCGGAATGTCCGACAGAAAAAGTCAGACGGAAGCTTTTCATCATGTGTATGCCTCATCAGACTTTTTTTTTAGAAAATTCTGATGGACCTAGAAATGAAACATGTTCTAACCAAATCCTATCGGGAAAACCTTTCATCTGTATGCTGTTTGGACAGACCAAAAACGACGCATGCTCTGAAGCAAGTACGAGATGGAAGCTATTGGCTACTGGCTATTGAACTTCCTTTTTCTAGTCCCGTCATACATGTTGTACGTCACCTCGTTCTTGATGGTCAGACTTTGGTGTGATCGTGTGTACACAAGACAGTTTTAGTGGAATTCCGTCAGAACTCCATCAGAAAAAACCTTCAGAGTTTATTCCGATGACAAAACCGGTCGTGTGTACCGGGCATTAGACGAATGAGTGGTTCCCTCCGCCCAGTCTATGGCTGGGTAATTAAAATCCCCCATTATGATAACACTTCCCATCCTTGCTGTGAATCCAACTTGAGATAGGAGATCTGTCTCCCCCTCCTACCTCAGGTTAGGGGGGCTATAGCATACTCCCAGTATTATTTTCCCCTTGGCTTCATCCCTTTGGAGCTCTACCCATAAGGATTCTACCTCCTCCCTAGCTCCCTTAGTGATGTCATCTCTCACATTAACTTGCACATTAGTCTTGATATATAGGCATACCCTCCCCCCTTTTTACCCTCTCTATCCCTGCGATAAAGGGTATACTCTTGAATGGTTGCCAGCCAATCATGAGAGCTGTTGAACCAGGTCTCTGAAATTCCCACAGAGTCCAAATCCTCCTCATACAACAGTATCATCTTGTCTGGCAGGCTCCTGGCATTGGTGAATATTACATTTTCAAACAAACCTTCCTAAAAACGACATCAAACTTCTTCTTCACAACCTGCCACCGTCATTTAAATGGTACAGGCAGTCTACCATAAGATACAGAGAGGTAACTGATGTAACTGTTATTAAAAAAAAAAAAAGAACAACCCAAAAAATTGTAAACCAACACCTGTGAGATCAGCCCACAAGGTGCGAACCGAAAAAAATATCACACACCATTGCAGAAACATTTCAGCTGAGAAAAAATAACTACAATAAACCATACAATAAGCAATGCACAGCATTAAGAAACACCTTAAGGAGAGTCTCAAATAACAAACACATAGACCCAGACAAAAGTGACTCATACAGATAGCAGAAGAACAAGACAGCAGACAAAATGACACCTAGTGCTCTGGACTGAGGGCCAATTCACACCAGCATGCGGTGCAGGAAACCTACGTTCCGTGGGCATTTCCCAAACCACATTCAAAAACACTGCCGATGCAATCCGGTTACAATGCATTTCTAAAAGTAGTGCATGCGGTGCGATTTTAGTCAATACAAAATGAATGGGCTGAAATCGCACCACACAGAACTGCATGTGAATTGCACAAGAACACACAGAGGTTGATTTCCTAAAGCTGAAGAGTGCAACATCTGGTGCAGCAGCGTCTAGTTTTTTTTTTGTCAAAGCTTAAAGTGGTTGTAAACTCAACCAACTAACTTTTCCCCATTTAAATCAGTAATAAGCATTTTTCATTTTCATGGCGTCACTGGCACATGTGTATATTTTGCCCGATTCATGGTACGCTCATTGTGCTGTCAGTCCATTCATATACTGTATATACATCTCCTCTCTGCGGCACGGCCCTGAGATCCCGCGAGATTACAGTGCTATTCACAAGTTCCCGAAACCCCCCCCTGTAAACATCAGCACTTTGCATGGCACACAGGAGCAAGGAGATCAGCTTTATCATGTAGATTGTGTCAAAAACATATAAAATGATTAATAAATATGTGTTTCAAAGCCTGCTCACCTCTCTATGCATTCTTAGAGGGGGAAATGGGGGAAAGAATAATGCAGAATGTTATTGAAAGCTTTATTACACTGGATTTATTAAGATGGAGCATTTTAAGGGCTGAGGTTACTTCCTCTTTAAAGTTCACCTTTTTTTTTTTTATTCCAGACCCCCTATGTACCAATATACCATTGATGTACTTCTTTTGCAGAAATAAAACAGCTTTCCATTTATTCTACACACTCTTCCCATGGCTGTTTAACCACTTTCAGACCGGACCATTTTGCTGGCTTAAGACCAGACCTCTTTTTGCGATTCGGCACTGCGTCGCTTTATATGAACAATTGCGCGGTCGTGCGACGTGGCTCCCAAACAAAATTTATATCATTTTTTTTCCACAAATAGAGCTTTCTTTTGGTGGTATTTGATCGCCCCTGCGGTTTTTATTTTTTGCGCTATAAACAAAAAAAGAGCGACAATTTTGAAAAAAACGCATTATTTTTTACTTTTTGCTATAATTAATATCCCCAAAATCCTGTACGCCCTTATGCCTGTCCGTGCCATTCTGTCGACGTACATCGTCATGAGCCGGTCGGGAAGCAGTTAAAAACACTTATCCATTACTTCTACCTCACTTCCTGTACAGACTATAGGTCATGGCACAGGAAGGAGTTGACCAGCTGACCTCATTAGCACACACCCTCATCTACCCTCCTACCTACCATGCACTTCCAGGTGCATGTTTATTTTATAAATTAAATGCAACCAATCAGTGATCACTGTTCTCACTAACTACACAGGCAATGATTTTTAATTCTGCCTTTCATAATCTGATTGTACAATCTCCTTTAGATCTACCATCAATTATGTAGTGCAATGGCCTGCCTTGGATACAGAGTGATTGGCTAGATAGGTGTCTCCTAAAATATAGTTTTGGTAAATCTAAAGGAGATTGTACAATCAGATTGTATAGTGTATGATCATCTTTATACACCTTAGACCCCTTTCACACTGGGGGTGGTTTTCAGGCACTTTAGCGCTAGACATAGCCTCTGCTAAGCGCCTGAAAACTGCCTTTCATTCATTCCAGTGTGCCTTTTCACACTGGGGCAGTGCGCTTGCGAACAGGAAAAAAAGTCCTTCAAGCAGCATCTTTGGGGCGGATTGGGAGTGCCGTATACATCGCTCTCAAAATGCCCCTGCCCATTGGAATTTATTTTTTGGGGTAATCGACTGAAAAGCAACGCAAAACCGCAGGAAAAGCGTTGCTAAAACAAGCAGTGCTTTAGCTCTAATAAGGGTGCGACCCCAGTGTGAAAGGGGTCTTAAATTAACTAAAACACACATTTTGCCATGCAAAATGTGCAGTAAAGAATGCGCAACCCACAACTCACCAAAATGTCCAATGAGCCCCATGTAGCGCAGCCCACTGAAATCAATGGGCTGCCCTATGTGTGTCACAGGAAAAACAAGTCAAAAATGTGTACTCCCACTATGCTAGATGTGAATGGAGCCTCAAAGTGAAATTGGTGCGTTTACAGAAGAACAATGAGGCTCCATTCACATTTGTGCATTTTCAAACGCAATGCAAACTGCACAGAAAATGCACGCTTTGCCTTGTATTTTAGAAATGCACTGTCCCAAAAATCACAGTAAAACACACCATGCTCCATACTAAAAAATAGTTCTGGAGCTTCTCTGGAGTGATTGTTGCATGTGGGGCAGCCCATCCAAGTGGGTGGGCTGCCCTATGCGTGACGAGTGAAAATGCTCCAAAACGCACACACAAAAAAATTTAAATATGAGAAAAACGCATGTAGGAATGTAAGTTTCTGCTATGCAGAGATGTGAATGGGACTTGACAGCTGAGTGTTTCTGTCCACTCCCCCCTATGTACTTGTATAAAGATGGCCATACACTATGCAATCTGATTGTACAATCTCTGTACACTTTCCTTTAGATTTTTTAGAACTATGGAATAGGAAGACACACCTATCTACCCACTCACTCTGTATTCAATCAGACAGGCCCTTGTACTACATAGTTGATGGTAGATCCAAAAGAGGTTGTATAATCAGATTGTGTAGTGTATGGTAAACTTTACAGAACCCAGAACACCATTCTCCTGTTCCCAATACTACAGCTATCCCCATAGGCTGTTCACTGATCTCTCAGTACACTCTGCCGAATGAACTATCTATGCAAGATGAAAGTTAAAGTGTTATTAGACCTAGGACCCTGCATTCACTATATCTGGTCTTCCACAGTACACAGAATATGGAATTGCAATTATTTTAGTAAATATAAACTCCTAAATACCTTTTCTCATCAGCAGTCTGGTGACTTCTATCAGTGTCCAGCCAAGCACTGGTAAAAGCTTGTAGGAGGAGTTTTCTGACTGTCCTATGAGACTGCAAGACCCCTGACCCTCTGTCTGGACAGTGCCCATTGGCCCTGTGCTGATCACATGCACTCTCCCAAGACAAAGCATGTGCAACCTGACTCCGTAGACTCTGTGTTATCAGGAAATTATCAGGAGATAGTGGAAGGAGAGGAGGATCATATAATCCAGGATCAAGCAGCCTTTTCACACAATGCAGATGATTAACCTCTTAGGTTCCACAGTGAGTATAACAAGCATGCTTTACTGCATATACAGACTGTCTTTACTGTTGTGGGTTTAGTAAAACTTGAAGGTAGAAAAAAAAATAATCAATGCCTGTGTATTTAGTGAGAACAATGATCAATGATTTATTGCATTTTATTTAAAAAACGTGCACCTGGAAGTGCATGGTGGGTAGGAGGGTAGATGATGTATTGTGTGTGCTAATAAGGTCAGCTGGTCAACTCCTTCCTGTGTCATGCCCTATAGTCTGTCCAGGAAGTAAGGCAGAAGTAATGGAGAAGTATTTTTAACTTCTTGCTGACCGCCCACTGTCAAAAGACGGTGGAGCGGTGCAGCTCTTGCGGCGCTACCATTTTGGCCACTAGGGGGCGCGCGCGCGCGCGTGCCCGCCGCGTCGCTGGGGACCCGATACGCGTGCCCGGCGGCCGCGATGTCCGCCGGGCACCCCGCGATTGCCCAGTAACTGAGCAGGACATGGATCTGTGTATGTAAACACACAGATCCACGTCCTGTCACTGGAGAGGAGACCGATGGTGTGTCCCTTGTACATAGGGACACCGATCGGTCCCCTCCCCCAGTCAGTCCCCTCCCCCCACAGTTAGAATCACTAAGATAGGGAACATATTAACCCCTGCAGCGCCCCCTAGTGTTAACCCCTTCCCTGCCAGTCACATTTATACAGTAATCAATGCATTTTTATAGCACGGATCGCTGTATAAATGTGTTTGCCCCTAAAAATGTGTCAAAAGTGTCCGATATGTCCGCAGTCACGATAAAAATCGCAGATCGCCGCCATTACTAGTAAAAAAAAAATAATAATAAAAATGTCATAAATCTATGCCCTATTTTGTAGACGCTATAACTTTTGCGCAAACCAATCAATATACGCTTATTGCGATTTTTTTTACCAAAAATATGTAGAAGAATACGTATCAGCCTAAACTGAGGAAAAAATTTGTTAAAAACAAATAAAAAAATTGGATATTTATTATAATAAAAAAAGTAAAAAATATTATGTTTTTTCAAACTTGTCCCTCTTCTTTTGTTTAAAGCGCAAGAAATAAAAACCGCAGAGGTGATCAAATACCACCAAAATAAAGCTCTATCTGTGGGGAAATTTTTTTTCATTGGGTACAGCGTTGCATGACCGCGCAATTGTCATTCAAAATGCGACAGTGCTGAAAGCTGAAAAATGGCTTGGTCAGGAAGGAGGTGTTCGTGCCTGGTAGGCAAGTGGTTAAACAGCCATGGGAAGAGTGAGGTAAGTGTGTGCAGAATTAATGGAAAGCTGTTTTATTTCTGCAAAAGAAGTACATTAATAGTATATTGGTACATAGGGGAGCTGGAATTTAGAAAAAAAGGTGAACAACGGTGAACTTAGCCTTTAACCGCTTCCCGACCGCCTCATGTAGATATACGTCTACAGAATGGCACGGGCAGGAAAAACCACGTACCTGTACGTGGCCCTTTAAATGCCCGCCCGTGGGTCACGCGCGCCGGCCGCGGGACCAGCGGACCCGATCGCCGCTGGTGTCCCGCAATCGGGTTACGGACCTGAAGAACGGGGAGAGGTTTGTGTAAACAAACCTCTCCCCGCGCTTCCTACTCTGCCTGTCATTGATTGGCTGTTCCCGGTCATCGGGAAAGCCGATCAATGACGTCAGATGTCAGCCCCGCCCCCTAATGTAAAAAAACACACACACGTCAGAGCCCATAACCCCTCCCCTCCCCCTAGTGGTTAACTCTTTCACTACAACTGTCATTTATACAGGAATCAATGCATTTAAATAGCATTGATTGCTGTATAAATGACAGTGGTCCCAAAAATGTGTCAAAAATGTCCGATGTGTCCGCCATAATGTCGCAGTCACAATAAAAATCGCTGATCGCCGCCATTACTAGTAAAAAAAAAAAAAATATTAATAAAAATGCTATAAAACTATCCCCTATTTTGTAAACGCTATAACTTTTGCGCAAACCAATCAATAATCGCTAATTGTGATTTTTTTTACCAAAAATATGTAGAAGAATATGTATCGGCCTAAACTGAGGAAAAAAAAAAAAAATTTTATATATTTTTTGGGGATATTTATTATAGCAAAAAGCAAAAAATATTGCATTTTTTTCAAAATTGGCGCTCTATTTTTGTTTATAGCGCAAAAAATAAAAACCGCAGGGGCGATCAAATACCACCAAAAGAAAGCTCTATTTGTGGGAAAAAAAGGACGCCAATTTTGTTTTGGAGCCACGTCGCACGACCGCGCAATTGTCAGTTAAAGCGACGCAGTGCCGAATCGCAAAAAGGGGCCTGGTCCTTTGGCTGCCAATTGGTCCGGGGCTGAAGTGGTTAAATGAAGAAGCAGTTTGGCTACCATGCACAGCTGCTCCAGATTTTGCACTCTACAGTTTTAGTAAATCATCCCCACAGTGCTTTCCTGTGTGATTCCTGTGTGGGCATATTCTGAACTGATCCTGAGACAGGTACACATTATAGAGGGATATGCTATGTTCATATTTCATGTCTGAGGTTTACAACCACTTGAATTCCATTTAAGCAGAATTACAGCTTTCTAATTGAACCACAAACATACACAGGTCAGACAGTTAGATCACTCAATAATTCTCATATTTCCACTGCTTTTGTGGACAGATGAACCCAATATGATTAAAATAAGGAAAATTAAATATGTTAAATAAAAAATAAAAAATAAATACATTTTTCTGGTGTTTTTCAGTATTCATAAAAGAGGTTGGATATTATTATGCAAGTCAAAATCTTTGCAGTGCTAGAACTGACAACATTGTTGTCATTGTCATCACTACACCCACTGCCAGTATACAGTCAGTGGCCACTTTATTAAGTACACCTTTATAGTATCCACAGAGGGTGCACATGATCAGCAACAAAATGCTAGGGCCATGTAAAATTAAGTTGAAGCTTAGATGGTATTAAAACATATGTTATCCCTTACCTTGTAAAACAACCCATTCAGTTTAACCGCTTCAGCCCCGGAAGATTTTACCCCTTCCTGACCAGAGCACTCTTTACAATTTGGCACTGCGTCGCTCTACCTGACAATTGCGTGGTCATGCAATGCTGGATTCAAACTGAATTTGCGTCCTTTTTTTCCCACAAATAGAGCTTTCTTTTGGTAGTATTTGATCACCTCTGCAGTGTTTATTTTTTGCGATATAAACAAAAAAAGAGCGACAATTTTGAAAAGAAACAATATTTTTTACTTTTTGCTATAATAAATATCCCCAAAAATGTTTTTAAAGAACAAATGTCTTCATCACTTTAGGCCAATATATATTCTTCTACATATTTTTGGTTGTTTTGTGCAAAAGTTATAGCGTCTACAAACTATGGAACAGATTTATGGCATTTTTTTTTTTTTACTAGTAATGACGATGATCTGTAATTTTTAACAGTACTGTGACATTGCGGTGGACAGATCAGTCACTTTTGACACATTTTTGGAACCAGTGACATCTATACAGCGACCAGTGGTATAACAATGAACTGACTACTGTGTAAATGTCACTGGAAAGGAAGGGGTTAACACTAGGGGGCGATCAAGGGGTTAACTGTGTTCCTTAGTGCTACAGTTAGTGTTTCTAACAGTATGGGGATAGGACTGACTGAAGGAGGAGACATATTGCTGTTACTACTTAGTAGGAGCAAAGGATATGTCTCCTCTCGCCTGACAGAACAGGGATGTTGTGTGTTTACATACACAAATCCCAGTGCTGGTTCTCGTGTCCGTGATCGAGGGGAGCCAGCGGCAATCGCGCCCGCCGGCCACGCGCATCGGGTCTCCCGCCATATAGGGGTTCCACCCAGCAGAGCCATTCTGCCAATGTATATTGGCGTGAGCCAGTCGGCAAGTGGTTAAAATAGAAATGAAAGGCAAATGTTTGTATATACAGTATATCTTTTTTCTCTTCTCTTCTATTTCATAAGTGATCACATAACGTCTGTTCTTGGCTGCATAAGGGGTTTAGAGAGGTGGCGATGGAGACTCCTTGTGATGATGGGAGACATGGCAACAGCAGTCTAACAGGAGCACAGGCACAGTCCTGTGTAAAATGCAGAGATAGAAATCACTGTAAAGTGCTGGGCAGGGGGGCATGTCTGCAGGAGGCAAAGAAACAGCAGTAAACTAATCTTCCTAGTGAAGAGCTGTGCAGTGGGATGTGTCAGCACAAATCTAGACACTGGAGTACAGGCAGGCTGTGCTCCCAAGTAGAAAGCAACTGTCCACCCTGGTGTGGATGTTCTTCCATGCCTGGCAAGGTCCGATTGAAATATTAAAGTAGAGGGGAATGGCAGGATCGCCAGGTATTTCACACAAAGAAAGCAATGCAAAGAGAGCAGGACACATTTTCACACAAGTACACAGTAAGGCAGACGCATATCAAAAAAATATAAAATGTTTGGGTAACAGTTTACCATTCTAATATGCACCAAGAGAACATTTCACACCATTATACCACTATTATATTACCATACCTCCCAACTTTTTGAGATGGGAACGAGAGACCCATATTAGCAGAAGTAGGTAGGCATAGGATACAGCTTCTGCCAAGCCCCCCTTAAAGGAGTATTATACAACAAATGTCTTAGTTAAACCCACAAGTGCTTTTTTTACCACTACTATTCCTTTATATTGGCTTTTGAAATATACAAATGGAACAATTTAGAAACTGGATGAAAGGTTTAGCACTGGGAAACACTTTTTGATAGATAAATAGTGCATTTTTTTTTATACAGGTATATGCATCAGACCACAATGAGGAGGAAAGAGGGACAGGGGGACATTGTTCCAAATCAGAGACAGTCCCTCGAAATCAGGGAAAATTGAGAGCTATGTAACAGTGAACCATACACACAAAACAGAATGGATCCATACATTCATGTGTAGTCGTGCATATGCCAAACTGATACCCTACTTTCAGCATCAGAATTTAAAGTGTATGTAAACTCTAATAATAGGTTTATCTTATTTACCATATTTATCGGCGTATAACACGCACCACAAGTTTAGGAGGGAATTATAAGGAAAAAAAGTTTTAGGAGAGAAGTTTAGGGAAAAAAAAAACTTACATTTAAGCTTCATTTGCAGCTTGCTCAGCGTCATTTGCAGCCTGCCCAGCGCCATTTGCAGCTTGCCCAGCGTCATTTGCAGCTTGCCCAGCGTCATTTGTAGCTTGCCCAGTGTCATTTGCAGTTTGCCAGCGTCATTTGCAGCCTTGCCGACGTTGAAATTTCCCGCCGCCGAGACAGACCATGCATGCGCCGCCGAAAAAGACCGAACCGCGGCCGAAAAAGACCAAGCCGACTGTTCGGCTCTGCTCGGAGTCCCGCCTCCCTGCTGTTTAGGGAGCGAGCGCAGGGAGGCGGGACTACGAGCGCAGCTGAACAGTCGGCTTCGGTCTTTTTCGGCCGCGCTTCGGCCTTTTTTGGCCGCGGTTTGGTCTTTTTCGGCCGCGGTCGCTATTTTTCGGCGCCGCAACCAATTTTTGTCATTTTTTTGGGGGTATCGGCGTATAATATGCACCCACGACTTTCCCCCGATTTTAAGAGGGAAAAAGTGCGTGTTATACGCCGATAAATACGGTACTTCTTTTTGGTCTGGTATATATACAATTGAAAGTAGTTTTGTTATTTCTGTTCAACAGGTGAAAAAAATAGCTGTTCATCTAGTTGAAAATCTTGTGAGCAGGACTGTTAACAGTTAGTATGATCCCCTGCTATCTCTGTGCGCTACAAAACACCTCCCTGTCTTATGGAGAAGAGAAGGAGATGTTATGTAATCCTAACACAGTGTTATGCATGCTGCTCAGTATGGTTGTCACTCTAGGACAGGAAGTGTGTTAATGGCGGGGGTGTTGCTAGGTCTACAAAAGATCTGGGGCTAGAGCCCATAGCAGCGTAGTAAAGAAAGTCATACGCTTGGGCGGGCATACACATGTATATACAGTAATATACGTGTGTGTGTGTAGCTATATATCCCCAGAGAGCCCCCCACTTACATCAGGGTCCCCAGAGAGCCCCCCCCTTACATCAGGGTCCCCAGAGAGCCCCCCACTTACATCAGGGTCCCCAGAAAGCCACCCCTGCAGAGACTCTGGGCTTTGGGCCCCAGATTCGGGGCTATAGCCCCAAAAGCCACCCCCTAGCGACGCCACTGGTTAATGGTAGGATTACCAGGATAAAATAGAGAAAAAAAGTATACAAAAGAAAACTAGTACATCAAAGGAGTTGTAAACTGTTACATCAAGATTTTCTTTAGATCATCATATATAATTTTTAGATTATGCAATCTGATGTTCCCGTGCACACTTTTGTCTGATTTTCCTAGTTTGTTTTTTGTTTTTTTCTAACAAGAGTGCAAACAGATGGATTGTTCTGTTTTTGTAGCCTATCTTCTTTAATGTTTAAAGTGTCGTACCTGTAGGGCCCTGCACACTAGCCTCCAGCTCAAAATGCTGCTACCCACATACTAAACTCCAAAAAACGCTTTTGGGAAAGACCACAGAAAGGCAGTTACTATAAAGGATCACAGAGCTTATGACAACGTTGTCATGTGTGGGACATACCCAAACACACCCCACACACATGCCTATACACGATTCAATTGGTTCAACTCTGACTTACGCAATATGCTCAAATATGTCACACAAATGTGCATATTATTCAATGTCAATAGTGTCAGATTGGTTTAGTGTGCCGGCACCAGAGTTTTGAGTTGCGGCAAGGGGCAGTGTGATGCACGTTTGAGCGCATTACACATCTTCCCCCCCCTTTTTTTTTTTTTTGACTGAACTTTATGTGAAATGTACAAAGTGACACTTCATTCCTGTCACTGCAGAGCAGCCTGGTGCCATGCACTTGCTTTTCGGTGATATGCATTGCCATCCCGAGAGGTGCAATATTATGCAAACCTGTTGCATAATATTGCACTGCTCTTGAAGGCAGTGAAACACTGCTTTCTATTGTGAACACTATTTTTTTCTGTGTGTCATTGCAGTCATTTCTATATTATACTATTGGTTTGATATTATACTATTGTTTTCTGTGTGTCACTGCAGTTACCTGCATTTATCTACAAATGAGGAAAAACACAGTTAACTGCACATAAGGGAAACGGGCCCTTAGAGATGCCCATATTTACACCTTACCTATAGTAGGCATCTGACCTCCCACATTATTAACACAACGTTTTGCCTAAAGATCAGATGCTGTTTTGTTTTGGTGCCATTTAATCTAAACTCTGGAGTTTCCAGCATGTGAAAGTACCAGGAGCTCATACATTTCTAAAAATTCAAACAGTGTGAGACCATAATATCTGGCACAGACAATCTGCCCCATGCCAAACTCAAGTGAATGTCTAGACCAGGGGTCTCAAACTGGTGGCCCTCCAGCTGTTGCAGAAATACAATTCCCATGAGGCATTGCAAGGCTGACAGTTACAAGCATGACTCCCATAGGAAAAGGCATCATGGGACTTGTAGTTCCGCAACAGTTGGAGGGCCGCTAGCTTGAGACCCCTGGTCTAGACCATGTCTGCATGCTTTATTCATTGCATTGCAGTTGCATGAATGACTGTTTATTAGTTCATGGTAACAAACAAGGGTACTTAATCAAGTTGTCGCTGTTTTTAGGCCCTCTAAATGACAAAGATTTAGTATTTAAAAAATCAAGCTTAGGAAAAATACAACAGTTGCTTTCACACAATTAATAATTATAAATGAGATATACTTGCTGATAAGGTTTTTTCTTAGTTTTTTTTTTTCCTCCACAAGCAGTGTGACATTATGCTTATAAATAACATCTGTTAGCTCACATAAAATGTATGTGCAGCCTTTAAGTTGTATCAGTAAGCAAACTGAAAATCACCAGAAATCAGAAGTAAAGCAAAGCTGTACATGGGCAGGATTCAGCTTCCCTGTTGAGGAAGCGATGTGTCTTAGCCGAATTAATTCATTAGGGAAGGAAATAGCTCAAATTGGTCCCTGAGCTCTTGATGATTTTTTTTTTTTTATATATTTACAGAATGACTTGATGAGGAAGGATGTTATTGTGACTCCTATTATCTTTCAGGCTGTGAAAATAATAATGGATGCCAAATGAACGTTTTTTCCTTCTTTTACTAATAAATGTGTAAGATATGGACTTAAGGGCCCACGGACATATACATCCTGTTTATGGATTTTCAAAGCCTTTTAGAGATACAGACTTCTAAAGACTTGTGTTAAAAAGATAGACCTGCATTTTAATGCTGATCTCAACTTTCCACCAGGGACCACTAAAAAGTCTTTCAGGCGAAAAGGCTGGTATCAGCAAAACATGAAATCATTATGGTTGCAGACTTTCCAGTCCTGCTTTGTAATCCACTCTTTAAAAAGACATTTGTTTAAGGATATGATCATCTCGTTCTGCCTGTAATGCATAGCAGCATAATCATTTATCATGAAATAACAGTTAGGCTCCAACAAGAATCATACCACAATAGGTATAGAAAGTACTTACCTGACAAAATCGAGTTATGTGGAGACTATTTAGTAAATAGTAAAAACTATTAGTGATAGGACATACAGTAAGTGTCTATCCGCCATGTATCTCTCTTTCCCTCTCTCTCCCTCTCTCTTTCTCTCTTTTTCTCCAACCCATCTATCTATCTATCTATCTATCTATCTATCTATCTATCTATCTATCTATCTATCTATCTATCTATCTATCTATCTATCTATCTATCTATCTATCTATCTATCGTTCGTATCTATCCATCTCTCTGTCGTTATCTGTGTTCCCTTTTGTCTTTCTACATAGATACAGTATATAAACACAGTAAAAATTGTTTGCTTAGTGCAAAAAGAGGTAATGCAGCAACCTATATTCCAGACACAAAGGAATTACAAAAATAATTACTCTAAAAGGTGCGCAAAACCAATATCTTTCTAGTGATCAATACAAAAATGTGTGTGAAAAAATGAAGTTAACTCATATTTGGGAGGCCACCACTCACGATACTACTGACACCACCATCTCCATGGTCCTTCACCGGTTAAAGAATGCCAGCACAAAAGTTAGAGTAACACAGGTAAAACACACCACACCAGGGATCAAAAGCGGGTGTACAACATCATATGCCACTGGCCTCACCCTACACACTTTTAGTCTGGTGCAAGATATGTCCTTGTAGGGTAAGGCCAGTGGCATATGATGTTGTGCATCCTCTGTCGATCCCTAGTGTGGTATGTTTTGCCTGTGCTACTCTAACTTTTTTGCTGGCTTTGGATAACAGGTGAAGGACTGTGGAGGCGGTGGAGTCAGTGGTGACCCTCCAGTTGGGTGATTTCTGCACTGTTGATCTCTTATTATTTGGAGATCATTACTATTTGGTAGGGGAACTGGCACATTTGTCTGTGAGGTGGTTGGATTCTTACATATGGACTTCCATCATTTGGATTCTTATATATTTCTCTTTGGAGTTCATTTCTTTGTTATGCATGTGAATTATATGTTATGGGACTGATATTTCACCATTTATTTGATGCACAGTGTTCATTATGGTTTAATATGAGTTTATTTTTCACACACATTTTTGTATTGAGCATTACAGAAATATTGTTTTTGCGCACTTTTTAGATTAATTACATACATATATGTACTATCTCTCTCTGTCTCTCCCTCCCTCTTGCCCTCTCTGTCTCTCTCTCTTTCTCCTCCTCTCTTTCTCTATTCCTCTTTCTCTCTTTTTGTCTGCCTTCTCTCTCTTTCTTTCATTTTCTTTTGCTCTCTCTTTAACCCTCTGTGATCCTCCTTCGGAACCCCATAATGTTTGTTTTCTTTGGGTTGATGGGTGGTCCCCCTGTATTTCTCCAGTACTTCCAGGCTGTCTGTAGACCTCTCTCTGTTGATGACAGTAGTAGGAGGTCATCTACATACAGCAGGAACTTCACCTTGGTTTCATGTAAAGTTAGCCCAGGTGCTGGGGATGATTCTAGAGCTGCAGCCAATTCATTGATGTAACTATATTGAAGAGAGTTGGAGTTAGACTGCAGCCCTGTCTCCCTGGGACTTTACACTGCAGCTGTTCTTAATATATGAGCTCCTGATAACGTCATATGTTTTTTCCTTCTATTCTTGTCTTCTTCTTAAAGTCTGCAAAACAGGCAAATATCTTTCCAAGTTTTGTATTATGGAGTTCTTGATGAGACTGTGCAGGATGTAGGTTTGGTTTGTGGTGTGATGGTTTGGCCTGAACCCTGCTTGGTTTCTGCTGAGGACATTATGTTGTGTTGGGAAGGTGGGGATCATTTTGTTCAGAATATTGTTGAATAGTTTTTCCAGTGTCCTGCTAACACGTATTCCTCTATAGTTGGCTAAATTGTACTGGGCTGCACATTTATGGATGGGTGTTATGAGGCCTTGGTTTCAAACTTGAAGGTAGTAACCAGCACTCCAGGACTTGGTTGATCACTTTAAATATTGCAGCATGTACATTTGAGAAATTGTGTTTAATCATCTCTGCCAGGATTCCCACTGGATTTCTTACTTTGCAAGATTTTCCTTGTTATTTCTGGTAGTGTAAATGGTACACCTATTGGGTTTTGGAAATCCTTTTTTTTTTTCATTTAGTTTTTTAACCGCTTCCCGACCGCCTCACGCAGATATACTGCGGCAGAATGGCACGGACAGGCAAAATCACGTACGGGTACGTGGCCCTTTAATTGCCTGCCCGTGGGTCGCACACGCGCCGCCAGCTGCGCGCTCGCGACACGGTCGGGAGCTCCGTGCCCTCGGCCGCGGGACCAGCGGACCCAATCGCCGCTGGTGTCCCGTGATCAGGTCACAGAGCTGAAGAACGGGGAGAGGTCTGTGTAAACAAACCTCTCCCCACACTTTCTACTCTGCCTGTCATTGATCGGCTGTTCCCGGTCATCGGGAAAGCCGATCAATGACATCAAATGTCAGCCCCGCCCCCTAATGTAAAAAAACACACACGTCACAGCCCATAACCCCTCCCCTCCCCCTAGTGGTTAACTCTTTCACTGCATGTGTCATTTATACAGGAATAAATGCATTTAAATAGCATTGATTGCTGTATAAATGACAATGGTCCCAAAAATGTGTCAAAAATGTCCGATGTGTCCGCCATAATGTCGCAGTCACAATAAAAATCGCTGATCGCCGCCATTACTAGTAAAAAAAAAATATTAATAAAAATGCTATAAAACTATCCCCTATTTTGTAAACGCTATAACTTTTGCGCAAACCAATCAATAATCGCTAATTGCGATCTTTTTTACCAAAAATATGTAGAAGAATACGTATCGGCCTAAATTGAGGAAAAAAAATGTTTTTATATATTTTTTGGGGATATTTATTATAGCAAAAAGCAAAAAATATTGCAATGTTTTCAAAATTGTCGCTCTATTTTTGTTTGTAGCGCAAAAAATAAAAACCGCAGGGGATCAAATACCACCAAAAGAAAGCTCTATTTGTGGGGGAAAAAAGGACGCCAATTTTGTTTGGGAGCCACATCGCATGACCGCGCAATTGTCAGTTAAAGCGACGCAGTGCCGAATCGCAAAAAGGGGCCTGGTCCTTTGGCTGCCAATTGGTCCGGGGCTGAAGTGGTTAGTGAAGTTTTTTTGTTCCACAGTTAGCACCTCTTTTGGAATATTTTTTGGGGATTTTTTTATGTGGAAGTTTTTCCTTGGGTACTGAGCCAATATTCTTCTATATTTCCAAGAAAGAGTTTTCCATTTTTTGCAGGTTGTTGGAGATGTTTTAAAGTAGTTTTGTTTTTTTGTTTTTTAAGGATTTGTTTGTATTTTTCTGTAGGATGCAATGGATTATCCTAAAGTCAATGCTGTCCAGTTTTCTCAACACCAAGAGGCAAAAAGGTAGCAGGGGAGGGAGCACACAGCCTGTAACTGACAGCCTCAGCTCTTTTCCTGTGTGCTGTGTGAAGGGAGAGGTGTCCCTTCCCTCCAGTCAGCTCTCACTGAACTCTGCAGATTGCAACGTCAGCTCTCTGCCCTCTTGGTTTCTGAAAGCTCAGTCAAGTTGCATACATTTTACACTTTGAATGACTGTAGATAAGAGAAGATTGCAGATAAAATGTATATAGGATAATTTCATCTCTGGGTATCATCAGAGGCCAGTCAATTCACTGGATATATGTAAGGATTCACAACCACTTTCAGACCATTTACAATCCTTCTGATTGTTCAGGGCTCTTCTGTGACCAAAAAAAATGATATTTTTTTAGGGGTAACTTTACCTGCTAATAATAAGGGATGACTGTAAAATGCAATGAGAAGCCACTTTATGTCCCTAATTGAATTCCAATCAGCTGAGTATTATAATGTAAGTAACAACAGGAAAAAGATGGGGTACAAGAGGTTTCTGGGAGACAGGGACTCTTCAGGGACATCACTGTCAATAACCCCATGTAGTGTAAAAAGTGGGATCCTGAACTACTACAATAGTTCACTAATATATGGGCCAGTTTTTAAATATTGGAATCTACTTTGTTGAATCATCTGCATAGTCAATAATCCATTCTTGTTTGTTCATATGCTTTATTTACCGTGTATCACCATTTATTTTTGAAAATAAAACTTTTATGGAAAAAAAAATAATAATAATAATCCATTACTAGATTGTCGCTGGCCTTTCATTTTTCTTGGAGATCTGGTTCAAAGCAAATATGTCACAGTGTTGTAAAGCAAACTATATTTTCTTGGCACACTTTGGGACCCTTAGTACCAATCGAACATCGTTTAAATGCCATGGCCTACCATTAGTATTGTTACTGACCATGTCCATCCCTTGACTACTATGACTACAGTGTACCCATCTTCTGATGGCTACTTCCAGCAGGATAATGCACCATGTCACAAAGCTCAAATCATCTCAAACTGGTTTATTTAACATGACAATGAGTTCACTGTACTCCAATGGCCTCCACAGTCACCAGATCCAATAGTGCACCTTTGGGATGTGTTTGAATGGGAGATTTACATCATAGATGTGCATCCGACAAATCTGCAGTCACTGCATGATGCTATCATGTCCATATGGAACAAAATCTCTGAGGAATGTTTCCAACACATTGCTGAATCTATGCCACAAAAAATTAAGGCAGCTCTGAAGGCAAAAGTGGGTCCAACCCGGTACTAGCAAGGAATACTTAAAAAAGTGTATATTTAAGGCTGGATAGTGTGATAATGTTTTGGTAAATAAAATAACTTTTTTATTAAACACAAGCCCCAGTCGGGGGTACTCACATGGACTTCAGTGCACCACTCTAGAAAAGGTAAATATATGCCAGGATCGTATGAGATAGTATGGGTCTCCTCCTTAAGCAGACCAGCTGCCTCCCATACCGTCCTGTCCCCTCCACAATGCGTGTCGATACAGGGATGTGACTTGTCTTCCTCAGGGGGATTATGAATTCCCTGAGGAAGATACGTCACATCCCTGTATCGACACACATTACCAAAACGTTATCACACTATCTAGCCTTTTCTGTTATCCCACTTATATATGGAGACATGGAGACTACACTATTGGCCAGCACAGGATTCTACAGCATTCACAGAACCCAGAGGTGGTTCACATGCGTGTTTTGACCAAACTTAAATGTGAGGCAACATGCTCTGAGGTGAGCATTCATTACCTAGGGGGGAGCACCAGTGTGTGAACACACCAACACGTTTGGATCACTGCATTATGAATTAACTACTTATGGACTGTATAAGTTTTCTGCACTGTTTGATGTGATATATTAACGGGATATCACATATATGCACTACAGCACTTTAGTATTTTTTCTATGTGTCACTGTATTAATATTAAGCATATTGTGATTCTGTTATGTTTCACGTGAATAGCTCTTTTATTGTACTATTGTCACTTTATTTAAATTACTATAAGGTAGACGTGATTTAATTATGCTGATTTGGTTCTTGTGATTATCGATCCATTGCACTATAGTCACTTTATTCAGTTTATTTTCACATTCTGTTGTTTTTATTTAAAGACAGCGTGGCGTTTTAAATATGCACTTTGGTTTTGCACGAATTTATGAGATGTGATCAACGCCAGCAGCTGTCCACACAATAGTTATTTTACAAGTGGAGGCTCGCAAGATTCCTTTATTTTAGATTGACTTAAAAAAAGTGGCCAGTGAGTGTAGATCAGACTGCAATAATGTGGAAATAATCTTTACATTAAATCTATATATCCCATTACTAAGTAAATAATGCACTAGGAAATAGTGAGTATTATCTCATTGTATTCAAACTTCCAACTCTGTGGAAGAAGGCTCTAGAGAAAGGATCTTTCAACACTGCTTCCTACCCATTACATTGTACTGTTAATCGTGATGCTGACAGATATGGCAGAAACATGTTTTATCTAAGTAGTGGAACGCTGTTAAAGCACACTTTCTTGGTGAAACATCCTTATAGTATACATGCATCAAAAAGTAGAACAACTTTCTTCTAGTGATTAGAATTGGACAGAGACTATACTTCCATTATAGCAGTCATTATAACCCATAAATTGCCAGACACTCCTACCAACCTTTTATTATGGCTATCAGTGAATAATGGGCTTCTTATGGATATGATACAATACCCTTACGTAATTTCATACATGGTAATTATGAACATATGCCTGTGTTTACAGCACATGTTCATTTTGGCTTCCCTATTATCCCTTGGGATTATACAATACTCAGTAGCCAATACAATTACACAAATATAAGGGAGAAATCTTTTTTTTTGTTATTTAAAAGCTAAATCCAGCTTTCTGACCATGCTACACACCCATGCTTAGAGTGTAGCACAAAAAATGGTCAGAGTTCACAGAGAATAGAAGGATTTATTTCCACCTTAACACTTTTGCTGCCACTGACATATGTCATTCATCAGCAGCAGGGGTTTACACCCAGTGCATGTAAACATCACAAGCCAACTGTTGTCTTGCAGATGGAAGTGATCCAGTGGCTATACAACCACCTGATTGTTTTCACAGACCCCAGGAGCATGCACCCCTCCTTCATGACCCTGCACCTTGGATGTCATTCTCTGCTACCCCACCTGTGAGCCCGAGACCCTCATGAGGATGTTGTCAGGTAGAGAGGAGGCAGATCAGTGATCTCCTCTAGCTAGTAAGAACCCAAACGTTATGTCACTTCTGGTTTTGACTATCACTTTTCTCGGTCATTTCAATCTATGCTCCATTAGCTTTATAGGAGTTCAGGGGAGACATCAGGGATTTAGTGTTACTGAAAAACTGTAAAAAGAAAGTGTAAAAAAATAAAGGTGTGCCCAAGCACTTAAACCCCTCCAAAAAACATATTGATAACCTCCCTGCCCCAATGAACATGTGCATACGTACATAAATGCACACAGCAGAGGGTGCCTACATATGAAACCGTCAATTGCACTAGAAATTTTACCGTACATATTACCATGCAAGCTAGATTAATTTTAGGGTCGTTACTCTAAACTAATGACCTGTAAGAACTTCTAAAGCATGGACAATTTTGGCAGTATGTTTGTAGCCATTTCATATGCACTCTCAGTTTTAAGACTTGACATGTTGGATATCTATTAACTTGATGTAAACTCATGTTTTATATTTTACAACAAAATTGGTTAATATATTGTGTTTATGTGCAATAAAATTAACTTTAATGTATTTTTTACAGAGAAATTGCGCTTGATCTGCAACCAAAAAATTCAAACTGGCATTATACAATGGCATTTCCAATACAGGTTGGAATCTTACTAGTGACTGTTGGATTTCTAAAACAGTATTCCTAAAGTAAACCTGCAATGTAAATATCTAAATTAATGTTACATTTCGACAGCACGTACAATAAAGTGTCATATGATGCTTTTTATGGTCTAGGTATGACACTGAAAGTGTCAACCTGGTTGATGGCCATGGACGCCACCACAGGTTACTTTTTGGAATGCTTTTTGCGAGAAAGACCTAAAGTAAAATAGTTACACAGAGTAAACCACAGAAAAATAGCTGCAATAAATTGAAAGGTGAATAAGTGCCTTTTTGTGTAAGCATATGCATGTGTGAGTTTTTTCATTTAAAAAATTGTACCATGTACCAAGACACACATTGGGGAGATTTACTAAAAGTGGTGCACACAGAATCTGGTTTAGCTCATAGTTACATAGTTGGTAAGGTTGAATAAAGACAATAGTTCATCCAGTTCAACCTGTGTGGGTGTATGTGTGTTAATCTTGATAATTATTCCCCATACCCCTGTATATTTTGTTCGCTAAGATGCACGTCCAAGAGTCTTTTAAAACTATTAATACTTACTGCTCACACCACTGATTGTGGAAGAGAGTTCCACATCCTTATCGCCCGGACAGTGAAAACCCCCCTACATTTAGTGTTAAACATTTAGGGTTAAACTGGTTCTCCTCCAGTCTCATTGTGTGGCCCCATGTCCTCTTACACTCCCTGAGACTGAATAGTTTCCTACCTACACTGGGATCACCATTGAGCTCTGTCAATAAACTATCAGGTTTTATTGTCCAATCTTAACTGAACAAGCTGAAGTTACAAGCTGATTGGTTACTATGCACCACTGCACCAGATTCTGTGTATACCAGTTTTACTAAACCTCCCCCAGTATGACAAATAAACTGCCAGTAGAAAAGGACATGCAGGCACATGTACAGTACCTTTCAAAGATTTCTATAGCACCTTTAAGGCTTCATTATTCAACTTATTTTGGCTCCTGAAGTTAAGCTTATCCCTTCCCTCGACCTATCTCATTTCTTGAGGCCCAAAAATGCCAGGACAGTACAAATATCCCCAAATTACCCCTTTTTGAAAAGTAGACAGTCCAAAGTATTTAGTAAGAGGCATGGCAAGTTTTGTTGAAGTTGTATTTTTTTTTGTCGCAATTTTTTGTAAGACGAAGAAATAAAAACTATTTTTTTATTCACAATTTTATTAAAATGTTGTACATAATGTCACCAGAGCAGTATAGCATCATCATATAACTGGTATGGGGGTGACCAGGAACACTGGCCGAAAAAAATAATAATTATATTTCTTTCCATTTTTTTAAATATTTTCTTTTTACATACAGTGACCAGAGCAATATTGTGTCACCATAGTACCACTGAACTACTTTAGGGAGGTGATCAGGATTATTATTATTATTTTTTTACATACTGCGATTGCTTATAACTGAATTTTACTGTTATAAGCAACCATTTTTTGAATCAAAACTATTTATTCAATGTTTACTATTGTGATTAGCTATGATTGACCACAACGAATCACATAGCTCATTACAATAGTACACAATTAATGGCATGAATCAAAGCCATTCATTGTGTACAATTGTCATGTTATATGCTGTGATTGGTCGCAGTGATCACACAGTATCAGAAGAGGGCTGGTATATTGATCTGTCATCCACTGTGTCCGGTGACAGATCTTACCGGAGAGCTGCCCATGGGGCACACGCGAGGTGCGATCCTGGAAGGACATCATGTGACGTCCTCCCAGGATAACCGGGCTCACACTCGAGCATTTTACAATAGGCTGGGCGGGAAGAAAGTTAAGCTAACCATGGATGGATCCACGTTTGGCCGTCCCCGTTTAACAGAAGTTACTTGACTTCTGTTAAAGGGGCATGCTGGAAAACTTTTGTCAATCAGCGGCTACACTCAATTAGCTGCAGATGCTGATTAGTGTATTCTGACAGTGCCGGGCCCTGCTTTCAGAATATAATATCATGGCAGAATATTTCTCCATACGGCTCTTCGGCCTGCTGGCTAAAAAAAAAAAAAAAAATGCTACTTGTCTGTGGCCAGCTTTAGTCTTGTTTTACATCTAAAGCTGGATGCACTAATAATATGTAAACCAGCCATTTAGACAAAAGTGAACTTGTCTGAATCCAACTATTAAAATCCCTTTAAAGCTTCATCATGTTTACATAATTCAAATTAAATTGATTTAAACAAGATTTTATTAAAGCCTAGCCTCTAAAAAAGAAAAAAAAAACTTGCAGAGGGACCCCCCCCCCTCCCTACACTGCAAGGGGTAAATGCTTGTCACATCCAGGGATGCACAAAAAGGGAATAAATATTTACCTTACTCCCGGATTCAGCAGGGTGCCTCCAGTCCTGTAACCGGTCCCCACAGCCTACTCTGTAAGGTGCAACCGGCTCCTGCCACATTCCAGCACCCTCACATACCATAGCCCTGTTTTGTACATGATGATACCAAGGCTAAGCCCACAGACTAGAGATCTAGGCAGAAGAGGAGAGCCCCAATGCTGGCCAGAACAGGTCATAAGGTAAATAATAGGGCCTGCAGTGTGCATTTTTTTTTAAATCCTTGGAGTTGGACTGTAAAAGAATACCTGGTGAGCCTGCCACACGGGCCTCATTCAGACACTTCCTCTCAGCTATGCTTCTGTATAATCACACTGTGATATGATCCCCTTGTGAAAACTACATGTGGCCATGCTGACACATACTGGGGTTGATTTACTAAAACTGGAGAGTGCAAAATGTGGTGCAGCTCTGCATACAAACCAATCAGCTTTCAGGTTTTTTTGTCCAAGTTTAATTGAACAAACTGAAGTTAAAAGCTGATTGGCTACCATGCACAGCTGCACCAGATTTTGCACTCTCCAGTTTTAGTAAATCAACCCCCATTGTGTAGGCATGGTCTTCTGTTTGTGCTTTCAGCAAAGTGGTGCTGAACAATGATATAAACTCAATACTGGAGTGTGTGCATGTTGACAGTAATGTCTGAAAGATACGAAGGAGATCAGCAGAATTGAAATGTGAACATAGGATGAAAAAGGAGATTGAAATAGTATATTATATGGTAAAGAAGGCAATTATTTATGATACACTGTGCTTTAGCATTGTAAATGTCATCGCGGTAGGGTGTAGACCTACTTTAATCATTAAATAAAGGCTAACATTTTATTAATAGCTTTCCAGGACCAGGACCAGACTGATGTGTGAATGCCTGGGTGGGACCTAATCCCACCCAGACATTCATACATTATGTTACAAAGGTTATTACAACTAATAATTTCACCTTTAGAATATGTGAATGGACCCATATGAATTCTTCATGATTATAATTTTTTTTAACCAGCACTTTCTCACCATATGCTAGAGAAATTGAAGATAATCAGGCTGTGATGTTCCTTCAATATGTGATAGCTTTACAAGACTGCTGCGTGTCTAAATAAATGTTTCCAACCCCAGGCAGCTTTCACCACTGCTAATTGCCAAGCAAGTTATTCTGCTATCGGGGACAGCAGAGCTGCTTAAAATAGTATACATTTTAAGGCAGTTATCTTGCTCTATAATGAAATGACAATGGTAAATGAACAGTCATATGATAACCTTTATGTTGGTAAGAAAATATCACATGAAGGAACGGTACACCGCGTCAGCATGATTGATGATGTCACAGAAGAATAATATAAGCATCCGGCTGTAGAGAGACTTAACTGTGCATGGCATTTACTGCACTATGCCAGCTCAGGCATGCTCACAAACCACAAGGGCCAATTATTTACTGAGCTTTGTATTGTTAAAGAGTAAAAATACTGCTGAGCAGAGCTTATGTACACACATTACATGCACAATGAGCAAGTGAGTGTTTACATGCGTATACTTATATAAGGGATTTGTTGTACAAGCTTGTTATACATACATTTACAGAACAAATAGATACAAGTAAAAAAATATTTCTGTACATTAAAAAGAAACTGTGGAGACTCTTAGGTTTTGAGAATATGGTCTAGAAAGGACTGTTTGGCTAAATATAGCAGCATATAGCATATAACAGAAATATGTAGTCTATTTCCTGCAAAGGTGATTTTTAAATAAAGCCTTTGCTAATTAATATATATATATATATATATATATATATACATATATATATATATATAGTACAATAACACATGATATATATATATATATACCAATCAGCCATAACATTATGACCACTGACAGGTAAACAGAATATCTCGGTACAATGGCATCTAAAAATTGGTGGGATATATTAGGCAGCAAGTGAACATGTTGTCCATGAAAAAGTCCCAATTTTCCCATATTTTCTGCTGTTTTGACACATAATAGGGATGGAGGCTTGTCACTATCATAATCAGTTTTTTAGGTTGCATCATTTATGTTGTCCATGAAGTTGATGTGGTGAAAGCAGAAAAAAATGGGCATTGCAGTTTGTTGAGTATGGGGCTGCTAAGCCCATGGTGACCCATGTCCACAGCCAAAAGCTTCTAGAATGTTCACATGAACATCAGAACTGGACTACGGAGCAATGGAAGAAGGTGGCCTGGTCTGATGATTCATGTTTTCTTTTACATCATGTGGATGGCCGGGTGAGTGTGCGTCACTTACCTGGGGAAGAGATGGCACCAGGATGAGGTATAAAAAGGCAAGTTGTCAGAGGCAGTATGATGCTTTGGGCAATGTTCTGATGGAAAACCTTGGGTCCTGCCATTCACGTGGATGTTACTTTGGTGTCCATCAATGGGTCAGGGCTGTTTTAGCAAAGAGGGCCATACTCAATATTAGGTGGGTGGTCATAATGTTATGGCTGATCAGTGTGTATTTTTTATACATATATATATATATATATATATATATATATATATATATATATATATATATATATATATATATATATATATATATATATATATATATATATATATATATATATATATATATATATATATATATATATATATATATACAGTATATGCTTTATATATGATTTAAAGATTGTTTTAAATATATCTATCTATAGAGCAGAGTTCTATAACCATCACAACTAGGGATGGGCAGAGTGATTTTGGCAAAACTGATCACAAACTAAAATGCACCAATTTACCTTCGGTGAAGTTTTGACAAAGATATAGTATGTTTCTTCTGAAAAAAGAAAAAAAAAAAACTTCCTGCTCGCGTTTTTGATATTTTTATCTAAAATTCTGCCTTAAATTTGCTACTTATGCTGCTTAGACTATAAGGCCCCTTTCACACTGGGGCGGGAGCTGCTTTACCGTTGTTTTAGCCGCGGTATTCGGCCGCTCGCGGGGCGGTTTTACCCCCCGCAAGCGGCCGAAAAAGGGTTAAAATCCCCCGCAAAGCGCCGCCATAGCGGTGTCCCATTGAAATCAATGGGAAGGAGCGGTATAGGAGCGGTGAATACACCGCTCCTATACCGCTCCAAAGATGCTGCTAGCAGGACTTTTTTTACCGTCCTGCTAGCGCACCGCTCCAGTGTGAGAGCCCGCCGGCTTTCACACTGGAGTTAATGGGGCCGTTTTTTTTTTTTTTAGCGCTGTACCGCCTGAAAACCGCCCAGTGTGAAAGGGGCCTTAGAATAAGAAGGCTTATTTTATTTTGTGTTGTTTGCATTTCTTTTTCCTTTTTTAGGTGTACTTGCTTGTTATTTGTGTACTGTTGCTTTAGAACAGGTTCACAGACATCCCTACATTTCAAGGAGCATCTGTAACCTTTAGGGGCTAAAACTCAATTTCACCTGCATTTCTCCAAAATGGCAGCATTTTGTCAAAATCTCCAGATTTTCATTAAAAGTCTTGCAGAAATGATAACTCTTTGTTTTGCTCAAACACAACAACACCACCAGTTTTTTCTAAAGTACAGTAAAACCTTGGTTTGAGAGCGTTTTGCAAGACAAGCAACATTTTTAAATACGTTTTGACTTGATATACAAGCGATGTCTTGATATACAAGTGGCGTCATGGCACAACTGAGTATAAAAGAGAAGAGAGGCGTCTCTAAGTGTAGCAATATGGTTACATTTAATGAAGGTACAACAATTAGCAACTCACAACCCACACCACAATCAACTTCATCCCTTCCACGCTGCGCTCCATGATCGATTCAAGCCTCGCTTTCAGATAGCTCTACTGCAGGGTAGTCTTCCCGGTCACGATTGCAGACTGACAGCGGTAAGAGCCGGCGGTGCGGAGGATAATCTATGTGGACAGCTTTACCCCGGATGCCTGCATACTTAGATGTGCCTCTTTTAATCATCAACCATGTGAGTTGCTAAATGTTGTACCTTCATTAAATGTAACCATATTGCTACAATTAGAGGTGCCTTTCTTTTCTTTTATACTCTGTAGCACCTGCTGGATTTTGCTTCTAATCCCCTTGTAGAGGCTTTCATTTGTGGATGGACATTTAATAGTTACACAACATATCACATTGCTATAATCTTTTTATATGGACTATAAACTGAAGGACTTATGAATAAATGGTTGTGGAACAAATCATTTGAGTTTCCATTGTTTCTTATGAGAAATTTGCTTTGATATAAGAGTGCTTTGGATTACAAGTATATTTCTGGGACGAATTATGCTTGCAATCCAAGGTTTTACTGTATTTATTTTGACCAATGCTAACTAGTTTAATTACCTTGGCAATGTTAGATATTTAACCAGCCCTCTCTTGATCCACTATAATTCACCCTGAAAAAAAATACCTTTTCTTTTTGTTTGCATTTCCTCTGTATAGTGGTATAGGTAAACAGTTTGAGTCTGATAGGTCATAAATCATTGCTGTTCTATGATTTTCCTGCTAGCTAGCAGTCTGTGACCTCTCACAGATGTCCAAAAAATCATTGGGGAGTGACTAAGCTTTTGATCAACTAATGCTGTCAGGTAAGCACACACTGGGTTAGAGTGGGTCAAGTTCCAAACCCAAAGTAAGAATATAAATATGTTTTCAGGTGAATATTTCAGTTAGGAGTTCTCTTGCTTTTGTATTGCTTGAAAACAGCATTGTATAAGTTGAATTAACCCTGTAAATGTACCTAGCCTCTTGTTAATAGAATGTTTTATTTCCATTTTTTTACACCATTTTGAAGATTTTTTTCCTTCCTAACCTCATGCAACCCATACATACTGTAAATGAGGGGAGTGGTCACCAGGGCAGGAAGTCACACAAAGCAGTGGCTCAGCTGTCACAAATAATCCCCCTATTTTGCCTAATACATTTGTTTGTTATGATACTCAGCTCTATCTAGTGGCCATAATGCTCTCACTAAGGAAAATACCTCAATCAGGAAAATGCTGCGTTATGGCCACCAGATGGAACTGATGATCACAGGAAATAAACGTTTTAGGTAAAATATGGGTATTATTCATGAGAGTTGAGTGAATGATTGAGACATTTGCATAAGAAATTTTACTAAATGGAACCCTCACTGACCTGACAGGCAAACTTTTACCACTAGTGAGCAAGCCAACTGCACCTGCCCATTCTCCTCAATGTCCCACTAAAAGGACCCTCTCCCCACTGGTGGAGTTTTTGTTGTATTTTTTTTTTCTTTGTTAAATATCCCCCATGGCAATGTTCTGCTCCCAATGCCATGTTTTGTCAATAGGTTTCCTTGAAAATAGCCATATTGTGGTATAGACTTCAATGTTGTTTGCAGTTAAGTTCAGATTACATGGATTTAAGGCAGGACCATAACCCAACCCCGCTCCCTCAAAAAACGAAGTCAGGCATATTCCCTTCACCCCACTACCAACTTACACACAAGAACACTCCATTTATGCATTTATGCTGTGTATAATCATATTGGTTGTGTAACAGTTTCAAATAGGGAATGGTTTCATTTGCTTGACCCATATAGAAAGTGTTCATGAGGATTACAAGTGCACATATTATGGCTTGTGATGTATCTTCACAGTTCCTCTTCATTATATTAAATCAGCTGACATTCAGAGGCTGGGACGAGGGTTGCAATTAGCTTTTGAGTTTGCAAGCTGCTATTATTATCTACAACAATTTTGGCATGTTTCAAGCCACGGTCATGAGGGTCAGGTTATTAAAGCCTGAGTAGAAATGGAGAATAACGACAGACTCGCTAATGAAATTTGTATTTAACTGGTGCGAATCTTAAAAGCATACCAGTGTTACAATGGGCCAACTAACCAGTCATGGAAGTTCATACAGGTAGGGTTCTGTCTTTTATTGTACCTTGTTATTACTGTAGATATTTTTGCTATATAGCTGTCTGTCCTGGTCACTGGAAACACTTTATATGCTTGTATTTTCTGCTTTGCTCACTGCAAATTAGATGATGGTACTAGTTAGCAATAATTATAGCAATATATACACAAAAAAACACCTAATACAATGTCATATATAAATGTGTTTAAAAGTTTAAAGCTTTAAAGTAGATTTTCAAAGAAAATACATTTTACTGCTTGATTGTGGCCTCCCTAAGTAGTAAAAAATTGCTTCATTCAATAAGCACCAGTCCTACTTTTACTTAAAATACTTGGTGGGCTGGGGTCTGACCACAATAGATAAGTGCCTGGCTCCATATCTGACTTAGGTCAGACTCGTTTTTGAATTTCAGCCACTTCTCTAGACCTATTAGTTCTGCTTCAATAAATGTTTATTTTTATCTTTATAGTGGATGTAAACCCTAACTGGATGACATTTGGTTTGCTAAAGTACTGTGCATTATAAAGAATTGCAATTTTTTTACATAATAAAATACTGTTTTAACTTTTATTTCATCCCTTTTTATCTCATAGTTGCTCATCTCCCGAAGCCACGTCCTTTGCAAATGCACTGCAGAGACTTGATTATGGTGCTAACAGTGGATCATATAAAAATTAAATACAAATAAAAAGGATTCCTCTACCCAAAGAGAAATGCCTTGCATGGACTTCTATCATATACACTATGATGCAATAAGTGTTAAACAAATGTATCCTCAGGATCCTTTCCCAGGCTGATTCTCCTCCTTTATTGCACTAGATTTCCCATAGCTTTCTCGAGTTCCTATGCTCTGGCAAATAGTTTTTGGCTCAATGGAAACACTGTTTCTAGCATACATTGGCTTCAACAAAGTAAGAGCCTAAGGGCACATTAATCGTATGCCAACCCATATGCCAGGTATGTGGGCTTATATTGTTTTTTTAATCAATGTAAAAAAGCACATCCTTTGTCTTTTTATTAGGCTTTTAGGTTGACCACAATCCCTCCACCTTGTCAAAAAGGGTTAAAGAAAGGTTGGAGTAGGGTTAAATAAAATGTGCTTTCCTCACTGAATATTCACATCAGAGTTCCTGGATTATGTAAACCACATGCAAATGTTCAATTAAAATCAAGGCCAATATCCTTGTTTTTATTATTATTATTATTCAGGATTTATATAGCACCAACGGTTTGTGCAGCGCTTTATAACAGGACAAACAGTACAGCTCCAAAACAATTCAATACAGAAGGAATCAGATGGCCATGTTCATTAGAGCTTACAATCTAGGAGGGAGGGTCAAGTGATACAAAAGTTAATAGCTGTGTGGGATGAATTGATATGAATTTACGGAACATAGTAAATCTGCCAGTAAAATTGCATAAGATCTTTATATTTTCTTCTAAATATCAACTGCACTGCAGAAATCAGACTGACAATCGAGTTATTTGGTTATTAATTTGGAGCCAATCTGACTTAATTACCTTGCACAATGTAATATGCAATATGCAATGCTGTTGTCATATGTTTTCAGGTACTGGGAGCTGGAGGTTAAAGGTTGAAGGAGATGTGTAGAATTTGTTAATGTTTTCCCCCTCTCTCTGAAAATGGAAAATTCTCCAAAACATATCTTAACCACCCTGGAGGTATTCCCGAGTGTGGCTCGAGGTGAATTTTCAGTACCAAAAGCGGTAACCCCATGCCACATTCAGGATTGTATCGCAGGATCCAGGCAAAGTTACTTACCTTGTCCCCAGGATCCTAAAATGTCTCCCCGCTGTGTGTGTGAGCTGTCTCCTCCGCTCAATCTATCACAGTGCCGGGCTCTGTTCCCTGCAAATGTTGCAACGCACGGGGACAGAGCAAGGTGCGCAATTCAAAAAGTGAAAAGCATACAATACATACAGTACACTGTAATCTTACAGATTACATTACTGTGTCAAATAATTTCACATCCCTTTTGGTCCTAGTGCTTTGTCCAGTGCCCTGCATGCAGTTTTATATTATATATACTGTTCTTTCTGCCTGGAAACTTGAAATGGTCCATAGCAACCAAAAAGTGTCCCTTTACATCAAAAGTGTTTTTAGACCAGCTAGAAAACAGTGATAATAAATTAGAATCACTTGCAGAATTGAGCGATAGTGATTCGTGGGGAAATTCGTCATCAAACACTGAAAGTGACGACAGCGACAATTCTGCAACTGAGCAAATGTCAGTGTTTTTGATTTGATTACATTATTGAATAAATGTTATTATTATTATATTATTATTTGTTATAATTATTTATAGTTATTTATTATATTATAATTTATGAATTTGTGTTTCAAACTTTATCATACCCGGGATGTCTACTAGACTCTTGTTTGGACAGATTTAAGTGTGTTATTCCTAAGAATTACAGGCCTACAATATGAAACGCCAAATTTCCATGGAAAACAATGTACCGCTTTGAGCATCAAAAATCTGACATAATCATATCGCCAGAGAGGTTAAAGCCCACATTAAACCACAGCTTTTTTTTTTTTTTTTTTTTTAAACAATGTCAGTTTGTTAGTACATCAGGAGCTCTCTTCCGTGGTGATGTTTGTTCTGTGCTTTGTGAATGGCATAGCAGAGAGTGGGGGGCTGAGGCACTAGCATCAATTTCACACACCATTCTGACGCAGTGAGGCATTAGCTCTCAGCTTTGCGAGTTCCTGATGTGCTAACAAATTGACAATGTTTATGTGAGAAATAAACATTTAAAAAAATCTATGTGCTTAGATTTGTGTTTAATCCTGCCTGTTTTCTGCCCTGTCTAGTGATGCCATAGGTGTTCTTTACTGGTGGCAGCTGTGGCCTTATTGCAGCACTGGATGGCACTCACATAATGATGTTTGAGCGCTGATTAATGCTGCAGTACTGTGAGTTTTGGAAGGAATGTCAATTTCAACCTGGTGTCACAGACAGGAGTTCAATGATGCTGGCCATCAGTCAGTCCAAGAGTGGGTGAGGATAGGAAGCAGAAGAAGAACCCAGATGACAGTACCAGAGCTTGGTAGCAAACTGAGAGGGAAGGGCTAAAAAAAGTTTAGCTTTAATTAAATAGTATCTAAATCGTTTTATGAAGTCTAGTATTTGAATAGTGTGGAAGCATTAAAACCCCAGTTATTATTGTTCTACTGTCTACTGTGTGCCTTCTGGGGGAGATTCACATTCTCTGTTATACCTGGTTACCATTATCACAGAGACAGAAAGTCATTGAAAATCCCTTAAGCCCTGGTTCACATTGGAACAATTTGGCATGTCAAATTGCATGCCAAATCGGTGGCAATTGCCGGCGATGGCACCGTCCGAATCGGTGTGACGCCGCATTTGTGATTCCGATTCCCAAAAGTAGTTTCTGTACTACTTTTGGCGAATTCGGGGTGCAGTTTCCATAGACATCTGTGCAGCAACCCACACAGATGTCTCTGAAATCATCCCCGCAGTCGGGGGTGACATGCAGGAATGACATTGTGCGAGTTCAGCTGAACTTGCACAATTTCATTCCCGCTTTCAGTGTGAACCTAGGCTTAAAGTGTGTTTTTTTTTCTCACTGTGCAGAAATTTCACAAGCTTTTGTGTCTCTGGGACATAAAGTAGGGGAACAGACAGTTAACCGTACCTCTTACCCCCTAAAAAAACAAAAAAAATTGCTTTTTATATACTGTATATATTAATGAGAACCTGTGCTTACCTTTATAGCTCTATAAAACAAAGAAATATAATGATATTTATACAGAATCACATTTTTTTTTTTTGTACTTTTTGAAAAGGCCATGCTAATGTAAATTGGAATGTAATTGGTAACTGAGAAATTGAGAGATCTCACAGGCTTTCTGTGTGTGCGAGACAACAAGGAGCCTACAATAGCTGGGCTTAAAGCGGTTCTGCACCCATTTCATTTAGTAAATCTCTTTGCCTTCCAAATCAGGCAAAGAGTACTAAATGAAATGTTTATTTATTTATTTTTTTTACTTACCTTGTAATTGATGACTTCCGGTCTTCTCTCTCTTCGGCGGCGGGCGGGGTCTCTGCGTCGATCGTCGTCACGCCGCACTGTCTCCTGGGATCTGGTGTCATTGATCCCAGGAGTCAGTGCGGGCATCTTCCGAAATCTCCCGAGATTTCGGCCACATCTTCCGAAATCTCCCGAGATTTCGGCCACATCTTCCGAAATCTCCCGAGATTTCGGCCACATCTGCCGAAATCTCGTGAGATGTCGGCAGATGTGCCGTTACTGCGCACGCGCGAGTAACGGCGGTGCATGCTGGGCCATCTAAAGTTCCTGTGGGTGTTTCACATGCCCACAGGCAAGATGGCCCCCAGCACAAAAGAAGAAGACGAGGAACTTCATCGGACGAAAACCGGCGGCGATCGAGATGGAAGATGGAACAGGTGAGTCCCCCAATAAAGGTAAGCATCCTTTATATTCCGTCCCAAAAAAAAAAAAAATATATACAGAGTGCATAACCGCTTTAAGGATATATTTTCCTTTTCCAAAATATTTGAAAAAAAAGAATGCTGTGTGAGTTGGTGCACTACAGCAATGTCCAGGTGAAAAATAGAACTCCAGAAAATGTTTATTAGCCTGCAGTTTTAAGTATGCAAAGGGCTCAGAAGGTACCTTAATTTTTAGTGTAAGGGTAGTGTAGGGTAACTAACTATGTCAAAATATAAGAATCCATATGGAAATTACAGCCTTTGCTAGAAATATGGATTGGGGGTCTCTGTATGGTATTGGTGCTCATATCCATGTGTGCAGAAATCAGTGTATCAGTGTGTAGGGCCCCCAAACCTTTCAGTAGCTGGAAATAGGAGTAATAGTTCTGGGCTCTAACAAGCATTACTGAACTCCAGAGGACAATTTAAACTGGGGCCCACTGGTATCTAAAAAAAGACCTTAAACAGTCCTGAGGTGAATATTTTTACATAAAGTATATGGGTATTACCTTTTCAGTCTGTATTATGCTGTTGGAGGCCCAAACAGCAGATAAAAAGGTGGAGTGAGTTGAGTGTTTTTCATTTATCCAGGCTACAGAACAGCTATTAGCATTTAGACACCACAATCTGGACATATTCTGTAAGGTTTAGGATATTTTACCATACAATCTAGTCCCCTAAATCCAATGCTGGGGTATGTTCCCCGTAACTCCCTTGGAAGAGTGGTGAAAGTCCAACAATATTAGAGAGCAAGTCCAGTTGAATGTGAATAAATACCAGAACTATTTTAATCTGTACCAAATGTAATGTAATTACACAGCTGTTGAAAAAGGAATGGCTCTCGTGGCTGGACTCTCTGACCTCATGGACTAGAAGCAGATGCCCAATCTGCACCCCCACAGGAGTGACTGCTTTGGCTGGGACCCCTTTACTTCCACCACTACAAACAGAACAAGAAATTTGATTTATTTGTATTCAGCCAGTAATAACATTTTACAAATACAAGCTTGACCACAACAAAAACATGATCACGTAGTAATGTCAGTGCATTCTTTTCCATAAATTCTTTATATGTTTTTATTAATATTACCTGTTTTTCTTTGTAGAAAAGGGCAGAGATAACGGCTGTTTTTAATAGCTTTTTTTTTTTTTTTTTTTTTTTTTTTTTTTTTTTTTTACTTTTTTTTTTTTTTTTTTTTTTTTTTTTTTGACTAATTCCTGTACATGATTATTTTTATTTTTTTTTTTTATTTTTTTTTTTTTTTTTTTTTTTTTTTTTTTTTTTTTTTTTTTTTTTTTTTTTTTTTTTTTTTTTTTTTTTTTTTTTTTTTTTTTTTTTTTTTTTTTTTTTTTATTTTTTTTTATTTTTTTATGCCTTTTTTTGTGAACATATGGTGTAGATCAATATAAAATATAAAGTGCAAAGAATAAATATTGATATAACCGTGACGTGTCGGTTTGTTAAATAGTAAAAATGCTAGGTGCTGGTATATATAATAACACTGGCTATGCGATACAGTGTAGAAAAAGTTGATATCTCAATCTGCGGAGTGTGATGATAAGATGATAGTGCAGAAAGTAAGATGCACTGACAAGAATAAAAAATTAAACAGTGAATGAAAGTGCACAATGCATTTAAGGTGCAGATAGTGAAGCATAAGTGGAGCTAGTCTGCTTGACTAGAGAGAGTTATACATATATAGATATGCACAAAAAAACTGGGTTGCAAAAAAAAAAAAAAATGCAGAATGCGATTTGCAAAAAACTGAGTCGCAAAAAAACGCAGAATGCGATTTAACAGAAAAAAATGCGATTTCAACATAAAAAAATGCAAAATAGAGTAGCACAAAGTTGTTATATAAGAACAAGGCTGGAAATTAATATCCGTAAAGAGGTAAATGTGACCAAAATTAAGTAGCATGCACATAGGTCCGTGATTTAGAGAAAAAGTCCTTGACAGTTTGATAACTGTGATTACAAATCTCGGTTTAAAGATTTCCAATCTTTAAAACAGGGTTTGGAGACTTCGCGTTCTGGCGCTGCATGGGGAAGATGTGAGTTACCTTGGCTCCTGCTGAGACTTGCCACATCTGCTTATAAAATTGTTCACCAGCCTGTGATATCACATGGACCGATTTGTGGATTGATTCAGCTCCCGTGTGCAGTCCCTTCCTTGTCAGTTGTCAGACACAGGTTCCAATGTGCCTCTCAAGATGGTGCCCATTCCCAGCAGGAAAGTGCTTGATCCAAACACCTTGCCCTCATCTCCGGACCCACCACCACTACCAGAGGAGAAAATGGCACATGCTCACATTGCACAGGCTGTGGTATAGCCCCAAACTAACAGAAGCAGTGGATCACGCTGTGGCTCAGAGCATGAAGCAACTGAGTAATGATCTACAGGAGCACTCACACGCAGGCCTAGCATGGCATCTCTACTGTGGAAGATGAGCTGCACCAGGTACAGGCAGCTGTTATACCATATTACTGAAAATCCCAGCACATGCATTTCGATGAACAGCCACTGCTTTTGTTCGCAGACTACTCAGTGGAAGTCTCCAAGAAGCGTAAGGTTTTCTCAACTATCTGCTCCAAGCTCTACCATCACCGAGTGAAATTCCTCTTGGCTTACCCAGCCACCCTCCGCATTATGCCACAATCTGGAGACCCATAATCCTTCACCTCTAACAGGGAAGCCCAGCAAATATGTCACCACCCTGCTGGTGGACCTGGATCCCCCTGATGATGCCACAAAGGAAGCAATGGGTCAGGCCTCAGTCTATTGAGATCCAGAATCCCTCAAACAACATTGCAGCCCAAGGACACCACCTACCATGGAGCTACACTTTTCTAACCAGCCTGGACCCTGTAGTCTCTGTTGACTCTCCTGCATTTCATAAGACTCCAGATAAATATTCTTGTTTCTTTTCCAGATAAGGTTGTTTGCCATTTATCTTTGTTACAGGGAACCAAGGCGCTAGGTATAATGGTCTGTAGCGGGCATTCAGCTTCTTATCCCCCCTGGGCCGGTGAGTACAGTAGATTTCTCCATCATCCCGATTAAGCGGGGATCAGTGGCTGGTAGTACTGAGTTCTGATTCTGTTGATCTGTTTGATGCAGAAAAACGTGAAGTCCAAATTGTTTTTTAATGGTCCTACAGTTGTTTTGTCTCTTAAGAGGGGCTATGTTCTCTTCTGTTCTACAGTATGTTTCCTTTTTTTCCCCCAGAGCCTATTGCCTTGACTGTTGACCAATTACTCTTGGGGACCACTAGTCACCTTCATGAGTCTGAGCTCCTTTCGCTATCGGTGCTAATGACTCCTCAAAAATAATTTTTGTGGTATACATATTTATGAGTTTAATCTCATGGGATGTTAAGGGACTTTGATCGATCCCCTATTAAAAGGATGAAGGTTCTTAACCATCTACACTGCCTTAAGGCAGATATAACTTTCCTTCAAGAGACCTGCCTCTTGGAGGATGATCTGCACCATCTTCGTAAACTTTGGGTCAAGAAGGTGTGGGGCTCTCCAACAGTCGGTCGAAAGGCTGAAGTAGCAATCCTAATCCATAAACCCCTCCCATACACGGTGCTCTCATTCGTCGTTGACCAAGTGGGGTGTAAACTCACTGTTCACCTCACTGTAGCTTCTTGGGAGATAGTGATCACTAATGTACTGTATATGCAGTAAATTCTCTGGGTATGTCTTTTTTGCAGGAACTGACCCCTTGGGTGTTACAATCCCAGGAACCCCTATGTCTCCTTGGAGGGATTTTAACTCCATTATGGATGACTCTGACGATAAGTCAGGCTCTTCCACAGATGTCATCCACCCGTCATCCCAGCCTTCTGGCACGGACAATCTCGTCATTGAACCTATTCAATGTCTGGAGACTGATACATCTATTAGAACAAGCATTCACTTTCTACTCCCTCCAGCATGACTCCTCCCGTATTGATTCTTGCTTTTGCTACTGCTCTCTACTCACTTTAGTCTCTGATTCGGATATATTAGATATTGCCATCTCTGATCACAGCCCCATATTGATTACCCTTCTGGATTTTAAATGGCCAAGTAAACCCAGAATCTGGCATTTCCCTTCATGCTTGGCAGATAATGCAGATTGCTCACATGACAGACCCCAATATTTCTGGGAGGGGGGTAAAGTTATCCTTTGGGGGAAGATCATCTCCTACATGGATCAATATAAAAAAAAACACTCTCTCCATCAATGCCACCAAGCAAGCGCTACCCTTCCTAAGGCCCAGGTTGATAAGTTGCTAAGCGCCAGTTTGACATTTGGGCTGAACAAATAGAAAGAAGAAAGAATCTGGTAACAATGTGGGCAGGAAGCTTGCACAGCTGAGCCAGGGTATCCGCGTGCCAACTAATATTTCACCCTTGTGGGACAAAAATTGGATTCTGCTGAAATAGCATTCTTGTTAACTGAGTATCACACACAGCTCTATTCTGATGATCCCTTAGACCTGGTCAAAGCCAAATCTCTCTTCCATACAATTGCCCACAATAACGGAAGGCCAGTTGGCTTGGAATTCACCTATTTCCTTACTTAAAATTCAGGCCACCATTAAACACATTGTGAATAATAAAGCTCCAGGCCCTGATGGGTACTCAGCAGAATTCTACAAACTCACACAGGACTATATCTAAGAAACACTCACCCTTGTGTACTCTGGGATATGAGGGGCAGGGGTGGGTCCTTATCTACCCACAGGTCTGTAGGCTTTTATTAAAATTTTAAATAGATTGAACTCAATTCTCGAGACACAAATTTGTTGCCATCATCCCAGGAACTGGTATGAGAAAAAACCTCTAGAGGTGGGACTTTACCGGCAACCATAGAAAACATAAATTACGTGAAATAATTTTTATACATTTATTATACAAAATTCATAGAAATTTTTTTACCATCAGGGACATGACGCAGCCCATAGGGCGGGAGTTTGCGCGATGACGCCGGACGCCCTTTGCGTCTGACGTCATCCAGCAACACCCACTGGGGCGGGACAGAGCCACGCACACCTACATAAGGACGCCTAAGACGGCACATGGCGTCATTCCCTTCCACAGCATTGAGCTGTGGGAACTGCTCTCTACCACTGGGACATCTTGGGAGTCTTTTTCCTGGAATTTCTCCACCTTTGGACCTTTTGAATACGGATCCCTGGGGTGAGTTATTTACATGGGGTTAGTGGGGGTATCTTGAGTTCTTTTTCAAGAGCACCACCTCTCCCAGATCATATATCCAGGCTTTTGGTTTTTTACTCCCGCTTTTTCCATTGGTGGTTTCTAGGTCTTCATGCCATTAGATTTATGGAGTTTTTTCCTCTATGCCGTCTTGTAGAGAGTATGGGAATGCGATCTCTGCCCTTTGCCAATACTTGGACATCCAGTTTTTTCGGAAAGTGAATGGGAGGCAAAGCCATATATGCGATGTTTTGTATGACAATGTAAGTGTATTATTCATATATACTCAGCATTTGTATGCGTTTGTGTAATATAATAATCTCCACTCTATGTCAAAGTGGGGTATGTAATTTTCCTTACATAACTGACATGTCTTGATATTCTGTAGATGGTGATTATAGTTCCCTGAGGAAGATAGGCATATTATCAGCCATTTGGAAACGCGTCGGAATTCTTCACCTACTTCAACTATGCATATCATCTTGTAACATTGGTCTTGTTTTTAAAATTTATATATGTTTTTTCTATGAATTTTGTATAATAAATTTATAAAAATTATTTCACGTAATTTATGTTTTCTATGGTTGCCAGTAAAGTCCCACCTCTAGAGGTTTTTTCTCATACCGGCTTTTATTAAAAAAGGGAAATATCCATGCCTTCCTGCCTCATAGCGCCCCATATGATTAATCAATGTACATGCCAAAATGATTTCCAAGATAGTCGCTATGCAATTTGCCAAACTTTTACCTGGTCTTCTACAGTCAGCTCAGGCCGGTTTTGTCACTGGTAGATCGGAGGTCCTACACATTCGGAAGGTTATACTAGCTCTAGAACAGTCCAAACTCAACACGCACCTGGACACTGCTATTATCACTCTTGACGCAGAAAAATTGTTTTATAATATCAGCTTCCACTGGCTTTCATTGGTGAGGCATACATTTGGCCTGGAAGAACATATAGTGGCTTTCATTCAAAGCATGTATTTGGCTTTAACAGCACACCTGGTTATGTCAGATTTTATTTTAGAATCGATACCACTTATTAGGGGCACACGTCAGGGTTGCCCTCTATCCCTTCTACTTTTTAACTTGGCTATAGAACCCCTGTCACATCTACTCAATACTCAGTCGCAAATAAGTGGGATTACAATTGGCAGTAAAATGTTTCATGTATCGCTTTTCGTGGATGATGTATTGATGTTTTCTTCATCTGTTCCATCAGACTTGGCTATTATTCAGCCATTATTCTCAGATTTCCAACTTTGTTCAGGTCTTCGCATAAATCTCTCCAAAAGTGATATTCTCCCACTTAACCCCTTGTGCGCAATGACCTGGGCAGCCTCCTTCCCACTTTAGATAGCTCATTCCAATATCACTTATTTGGGTGTATGCATCGGCTTCATCCTTATACCATCTCAATTGTCCTCCATTAATATTTAGAATTTGCCATGAACTGGAAACGGCGGGGGGGGGGGGGGGGGGTGATTTACTTATCTCACTCCTCAGAAGGTGTCACTTATACAAAATGGTCTACTTTGCCACACTATTGTACCCTATGCAGGCTCTCCCTCTTCTACTCAAACATGCTGACATCAAGGTAATTACAAAATCAGGCTCTGCATTCAACTGGAGCTCTAAAAGACCTTGCATAGCATTTTGTAAGCTATATCTTCCCAAGAGTAAGGGCGGTGTGGGTTGGCCAGATATATGATTATATAATCTCTCTTGTTTAATTGGACGGGGCCTAAAATGGCTTTCTAATGGATCAACATATTAAAACTACAGTTTAGAAGCTGCTCATGTCTCCCTATAGTCTATCTGCTGTACTTCCCTTCCCCTTGGTACTTTGCCAACGCATTAGCAAAACAGCTTCCTGATTCATGATACCATGTTAGCCTGCAGGGAGATCTGCAAGATTTTGATCTCTATTTTACCCTATCTCCCTATACATGGCAATCCTGGGTTTGTGCCGGGGTTGGAACACAGAGCTATCCAAAGCTGGCAACCTCTGGGCCTCACCAAGGTAAACTTGGCCTTTCAGGTAGGAATCTGCCAAATAAAGCTCAAGGTAGCACAAGAATAAGGCCTTCCTCTTCAACAGCCTTCTACTACCATCAACTAACAAACTTTCTCAAGTCATTACTGGGTCTCTTGAAAAAAAAAAATATCTCCCAGTGGTTGACAGAGCTCTGAGGCAAAAAAATGATTCCATCTCAACTTTGTATTCACAGCTCCTGGCACATATTACATCCTCCATAGCTACATTGCTCAGAAAAGCATGATCCAAAGACATTCCTGAGGTGGCGGAGGGGGGAGAGGCACAGTGCTGGAAGGATACAAAACCACCCACAAATTAGTGGTCAATGAGCCATGGAGGGAAACACAACTCAAAACTCTTCACAGAGCCTTCATACATGCCTTTATGGATCCCTCAAACCCACTTTCAGTCACTTGCCCATGGTGTGCGGTGAGTAGACCCATCTTATTGCACAGATTCTGGACTTGTGCTCCAATCAACTCCTATTGGGATCAAGTACTGACATATATCCAAGGTGTCACAGTGGTATCTTTATCTAAGAACTCTATCACGTGTTTACTTGGTTATGCAGACCCCCTACGGACAACAAAAAAATTAAAACCCTGTTGAGCCCCCACCTGGGCGCTCATCTGTTTACTGGCCGCTCGTCGGGTCCTTTTGAAAGCATGGACCTCAGCACAGCAGAGGTACTGTCAGTCCACGCAGTCAAGAGAGAGCTTAAACCATTACTTTTTATGGAAAAACTGAATGTTATGACACACAATTTTGGTCAAGATCTTTTCCCCGCTAGAGAGCTTTTATTGAATCCACTTTCTCAGTTTTGGAAACAAAAGTGCTCATGTCTTCATACCTGTTCACGAGTGGTATGCTAAAATGGATTTGAGGAATGTGTTAGGGAAACTAAAGGTCACCCAGACTAAGGACCCACCTGGCCCTGACCTTACTTCCTTTAGCAGTTTTTAGGTGGAACCCCAAGAATAATATTTAGTAAGGAAAAGGGTTGCTTTGGATGTTATGATTCTATTTGTTTTCTGTTATCTTTTATCACATATATAAGATTGTTTTTTCTGGTGATGGTGATCAGGCATTATTTTATCCACATTTCCGAGTGGGGATCCCAAAAGGCTTGGAGGAGACTCTTTAGGGCCCTGTAGCGCTGCCTCTTTAGCTTTGGCCAATAAGCAAATTCCTCTCTTGAGGTTGATATGCTCTAAAGTCCTTAGGAGAATGCCTTCTATATAACCATTATTTGGGTGATTTTTCTTTTCTTACACTCTCTCTGATGGCATTTTAACCTTATTTTATGATATTTTGTATTTCTAATGCAAAAATTTATAAAAAATAAAAAAAAACAGGATGCGAAGGAAAATATCCCCAGTAGGGCACAGGTCACACAAATAGGAGCTTTAACCCATTACTACACTACAAACACAAACAAAATGCATTTTGGTTTTTCATATACTTTAATGTATTTTAAACCCCTTAAAACCATCAAGTGAGTTTTTTTTTGGCATGTTAGGGTAAATTAAAGTGAATTTGCACACCAGTGGTAGACTAAACCATGAACTATTACAGCTCAATTTTTGCATTGTATATCATTAAACAGTCTTCTTGTCTGGAAGTCTATTGAGTTCATTAACTTTATGATGCTATGCTGTTCTTTTAGTAAATGGGTTTAGTTAGAAGGATTTTCCATTGATTTAAGCATATTCCACTAACGGCAATGTATAGGAAAAAATATAACTACAAAAACCCTTTATTTTCTGCCGAAATTCACGATTAGCTTTCATTGGAGTAACTTTTTTCGAGGGCTAATGCTATTAGATATGGAATACACATGATTGCTTAAAATATAAATAGCATCAAAACAGCCCTAAATTGTAGCAACTTGTGTTTACATCATAATATATTAGACTGCAATTGTGTAAACACTGTATGTACATGGCACATTGGGGTAGATTTACTAAAGTCGAATATACTCTGCACTTTGCAAGTGCAGTTGCTTCAGAGCTTAGTAAATGAGGTAGAGCTTTATTTTTCAAAGAATACCCAATCGCATGCAAGGAAAGCAAAATTGCATTTTTGCTTGCATGTGATTGGATGATGGAAGTCAGCAGAGTCCCCCCTCATTTATTAAGCTCTGGTGCAACTGCACTCGCAAAGTGCACAGTCTATTTGTCGTTAGTAAATCAACTCCACTGTGATTTCGTTTTTATCGTACAGTCTATATACTGTGTATGTATATGAATAAATTAGTTGGATAACATGAAGTTATAATGAAAGAAATATAGGAAAAGTCATAACAAAGTTCAATATGGTGTTAACATTGCAATTATATGCAACTAATTCTTTTGTCAGACTACCAATTATAATGCTGTAAGGTACTCTGATAAATACAATAAAAAAGCAATATGCATTTAAAAATGAACTAGCAGAACAAAAAGCAGAACATTGCACAAATAATAGAAATAATGAAGCACTAACAGCAGTTAGTAATGTGGGGGGGCTGGGGATGTGTGCAGTTTATGGTAAGCTGGAAATAATACAGTTACATGGAGCAGCATTGTATTTAAATGTTTGGTGCTATACATATACATATAAAATCAGGAGCTGAGCAGCAAAGACATTCTTCCATCTGCCCCTAGCAGAGCAATTTGAAGATTACTACTGTGCTTTGCAATACTTTGTATAGTTGGTTGGATAAGTAAGCCTTACTAGCGGCTCTAAATGTGGCAGCCTAGAAATGCACCCAAAGGACCATCAGAGTTAGGTAAATAACAATATTAAAAAAAAAAAAGGTGCACAAAGGCAGAGTGTCAAATGTTTGTGAGTACCCGTATCCAGCTAAATAATAATCTTAGTCAAATCTAAATTTGGAAAAATTAATTAATATCTGTACTTAGAGCTCTTGCTCGTGGTTGGTGAACATTCATACACATTTACACACACACACTACTGGTTTTATCCCATTCCTTCATATTAAGGCTTGCCTGTTTGTAAAGGTATTCTTCTTTCTGTTGCTCATGAAGCATCAAAGGTTTATCAAACAAGAAGAATAGTTTATATATCTTGTCACAAAGCCAAATGGATGACTGAGTAAGAGTACATCTTCTTACATGCTGATATGCTGGTGCATCCAGAGTTATCCAACTCAAAGCCCCACTGGCTGCTTAATGGGGTAATGTCCTGTGTGTGTAGCACTGTATCATAATATGCCACCTTGCTGTGCTCATTCTCATTATAATTCAGGTCCGCTCCTTGAATACTGATCAGGTTGGGACAAAAACATTTAACATAACGCAGCATCAGATTAGGATTATTAATTTTATCCACCATATACCACCATGTTTTACTGGATGACTAATACTTTGGTCACAGATCTTCCAGTTATGATAAATATATCCATACTGTTTATCGTCATATCTAAATATATACTAGTAATATAAATAAACATGCCCTACATTAGTAACTGTATATACCTCAGGCTCAAGAGGTTCTTTCTATCATTAAACTAAACTAGCACTATATATATATATATATATATATATATATATATATATATATATATATACGGTATATATATATATATATATATATATATATAATACTTTGTTATAAAAAAATATATATATATATATACAGTAAAACCTTGGATTGCAAGCATAATTCATTCCGGAAACATGCTTGTAATCCAAAGCACTTGTATATCAAAGCAAATTTCCCCATAAGAAATAATGGAAATGGATGATTCGTTCCACAACCATTTATTCATAGGTCTTTCAGCTTATAGTCCATATAAAAAGATAATAACAATGTTTAGGTTGCGGAACCATAAAATGTCCATTTAACCACTTTCAGACCGGACCAATTTGCAGCCAAAGGACCAGGCCCCTTTTTGCGATTCGGCACTGCGTCGCTTTAACTGACAATTGCGCGGTCGTGCGACGTGGCTCCCAAACAAAATTGACGTCCTTTTTTTCCCACAAATAGAGCTTTCTTTCGGTGCTATTTGATCACCCCTGCGGTTTTTATTTTTTGCGCTATAAACAAAAAAGTGCGACGATTTTGAAAAAAATACGCATTATTTTTTATTTTTTGCTATAATAAATATCCCCCAAAAATATATAAAAAAACATTATTTTTTTTCCTCAGTTTAGGCCGATACGTATTCTTCTACATATTTTTGGTAAAAAAAATCACAATAAGCGACTATTGATTGGTTTGCGCAGAAGTTATAGCGTTTACAAGATAGGGGATAGTTTTTATAGCATTTTTATTAATATTTTTTTTTTTTTATTAGTAATGGCAGCGATCAGAGATTTTTATTGTGACTGCGACATTATGGCGGACACATCGGACATTTTTGACACATTTTTGGGACCATTGTCATTTATACAGCAATCAATGCTATTTAAATGCATTGATTCCTGTATAAATGACACTGGCAGTGAAGGGGTTAACCACAAGGGGCAGTGTAGGGGTTAACTATGCCTAGGGGTGTGTTTCTTACTGTGGGGGGGCGTGGCTGTCAGCTAGTGAATGCTGATCTCTGCTCCAATCACAGGGAGCAGAGATCGGTGTCACTAGTTGCTAGGCAGAACGGGGAGATGCTGTGTACTTCCGTATCTCCCCGTTCTGCCTTCCCGTGAGACGATCGCGGGTGTCCCCGTGGCGATCGATTCCGCGGGACCCGGGACCGGACTCACGGGGGTCCCGGCCGGGGCGGGAGCGCGCCGCTCCCGGCACGCTCCCGATGGCATGGCAGGCATTAAGGAGGGACTTATATATACGCCTCCTGCCTGTACGTGCCATTCTGCCGACGTATATCGTCATGCGCCGGTCGGGAACCGGTTAAAAATAAAAAATATAACATTTATAAAAAATATAAAATAGAAAAGAGTCACCTTTAAGTGTAGCAATATGGTTACATTTAATGAAGGTCCAACATTTAGCAACTCACATGGTTGATGATAAAAAATGGCACATCTAAGTATGCAAGCACCTGGGGTAAAGCTGTCCACATAGATCATCCTCCGCACCACTGGCTCTCACCGCTGTCAGTCTGCAATCGTGACCGGGAAGACTACCCTGCAGTACAGCAATCTGAAAGCAAGGCTTAAAGAGCTTGTGGAGCACAGCATGGAAGGGATGACCTTTGAGACAGAGAAAGGAGAGTGAGGACACAGCCCTCCATCTCTTTCTCTGCAGCCTCAGCTGCACAGAATGTATGGACATGAATAGCTCTATACAGAGCTTCCCATTCATTCATAAACTGAAACATAGTAAACACAGTTTACTATGTTTTAGTTATGAATAGACAGAGTCAGTGATTGGTATGGATCACTGACTCTCCATTCAGAAAAGGCTTCATCCAGACAGATCCCCCGGTGGGAGAGGAGAGAACATTTTTTCATTTTTGCATCTTTTCTTTTCACCATAACAGATTGTGTGTAACATTGTAACATTGTTTGAGACTTTGCACTGTGCACTTTATACTGGTACACCTTATATTGGTACACTTTTTACTGTATACAATATTTGTATATATATCTTTGTGCACTTTATTTTCATACGTGGAGGAATTGTTTATTTACCAGTGTTTTGAGTATATATATATATATATATATATATATATATATGACCGCACCAAATCACTTTTTTATTTTTTATTTGTAGTTTTGTGTATTGGGAAACACTTTTAGGTTTTGCTGCTGGTTTTACACGCATATATTACACATCTTTTGATCTTAGTTACACTTTCTATTTTACTCATAGTAGCGCGGAGGACACTTTCATTCATACAACACACACTGTGCTTTCACTTTAGGTCTAAGCAGTGGGATCAGCTACTGCAGTGCTGATTTACAGTTTGGCTGAGGATTGGGGAGGATTGGGGAGCTCGGTCTCAGCCGCCCTTACTGCTCTTCCTATCCAGGGATATAGGGGTCCCCTGCAGCATGGGGCCGGGTCGCAATGGTGACCCCTGTGATCCCTGTAGATCCGCCCCTGTAGTCAGGGCTGACACTATGTGCTCAGGAATTCAGAGTTGCGTTGTCAGGTCAAGGTGGAAGATATGAGTATTTGTCAAGCACATCAACAGTTATTTTTCTGTACTTGCAACATCATTATAGGGATAAAAATGAGGGAATGAGTATATATATTTATAGAGGAGCTGCACCTTAAAAAAAAATATTAAAAGTCAGCAGCTACAAATACTGCAGCTGCTGATTTTCAATAAATGGACACTTACCTGTTCCAGGGTCCAGCAATGTCGGCAACAGATGACGAGCAATCGCTCGTCTCTCGGCTGCCCCCTATTCCCGGAAGTGGGTGCAGATACCTGTACTATGCAGGTATCTGCACCCCCCTCCCCCCTGAAAGGTGCCAATTGTGGCACCGGAGAGGGGGGGGGGGGTTCCGATGAGTGGAAGTTCCACTTTAGGGTGAAGCTCCGCTTTAATATTTACTAACAATGTTCATTTTTATTATTTTGCCTCAAAATGTGTTTTAAACAACTGGATATGCTAATTGATCAACTCAATTAACCTTTTTTATAATACAACATACTGGGAAACTCAGTAACAGGTTATGGTCATTACAAATGGTAAATCAAGGGGCAACATGAGAAAACCCTCAAAGTAACCCCCCCCCCCCCCCCACATACCTGACTTTTTTCAAACACACTAAGGGGTGCTGGTACAGCTCTGCATAGAAACCAATCAGCTTCCAAGCTTTATCATTAAATCATTAAAGCTTAATTGAACAAGCTGAAGTTAGAAGCTGATTGGCACTGCTGCACCAGATTCTAAATGATCCTCTTTTAGTAAATCTCTGCCTAAGGGTTCAGGTCTAAGACAACTTTAACTCAAAATAGGATTGAGTAATAAAAAAAAAAAAGGGACATGCAGAGAATATGTGAACTTTCTAATAGTCAAAGTGCTTGCTAAAAGTTTAATCAGTGAAATAAAGAGCACTCTACTGCATTAACTTTACATGTAAAATTGAGGAGGTAAAATGCCACACAGGGGGAAACAGCAATTTATTTTGTTCCGATCTTATCACACTTGTCTACACAAACTTAAAAATCGCTTTGGCTTTTTTTAACATTTCAAAGGTTAGAGAATATATTACCATGAGATGTGCATTTTTTTGAAATATGTAAGAAATTTAAAAGGTGTTTTAGAACGACCGCAAGCGCTGTGACCCTCCATCTGCGGATATGCCACATAATTATCTTGGCTTCCCACCAAATTTAAGTTGAAATTTTATTTGTATCAGCCAGTACAGTGGCATAAGCAAAGGAGACCCTTGGGGGTTAGTTCATAAGTGGAGCTGGCTCTGATCACAGCCACATCAAAGCTCTATTCACACAACTGAGTCTGTTTGTAGATTCCCTTCTGAACATTTATACAACTCTGCGGGATAACATTTTAGATACAACAGCAGTACAACAGACCATGCTTTCTCCCTATTATTAGGAAAGTGTTTTAGAGAAAACCATTCCATCCGTTATAGGTTTGAAATTATATGCAGTATATATATATATATATATATATATATATATATATATATATATATATATATAAATTGTATACTATATTTATACACAGATACAGTATAAATGCAAACATTTGGTTACGATTTTTTTTTTTTTTAAATCAAATGACTACCTCTGCAGGGAAACTATTCAGACATTTCATGTTTCTGCAAACTTTAAAACACAATTATACATTTTTGATGAATAGTGATGAATAAACCAATTTGCAAATCAGGTGAATCATCTGCTTATATATTTGCTTCAACTGATTGTTCTAACATGCAGCTTTTACCAAAGGTAACCTCAACTAATGTACTTTTTTATAATAAATGTACCTTAACATTTAGCAATTACAGGGAAACTTTAAAGTCTGGATAAGTTCTGAAAGACCAAAAAATATATCCAGTAGAACAGCATGTATACTAGTCAGCTATGTAGGCCTAATCCACATACCATTGCAAAGGATCTGGAGAAAGTCCTAGCTGTCAAGTTGATAGTAGTCCACTTGCATTGCTTGGATAAACATGATCTGAATGAAAGTCTCCTTATTATCACCACTATCAACATTTAAAGTATAATTCACAACACTTGGATGTTGCAGTGGCATCTTAGAACCACATGGGCACTGATAAAACAAAAATGGTCTCTATTGTTGCAGTACAAAAAAGTACATTTTGAGAGAAAAGCAGCAACTGAAAAAAAAACCTTGCAAACTGGTATGTGTGGGGTTGATCGTTCATATGTTGACTTTTCATACTTATAGATTATTGTTTCTCAGTTACTATAAAACTGAAAAGTGCAATTAGATGATCTGAAAGAGATCTTAAAGACAGCCAAGAACTACTTTAAGAAATAAAGGTTTGACATTTTGAGTGGTCTTCACAGATATCAGACTTGAAAATTATTGATAGTCCATGGGTAACTATCAAACATACATTACATACTAGGAAATCCAGACATAGACAAGTTCTCAAAGGAATAATGGGAAAAAAGTACAAAAAAATGAAAAGAATGACACAGCTAGCTACAAGTAATTGTGAAGTCTGTGATTTCTGTCAAACTGGTGGAGTGCCTAAACTTTGGATGCTTTGGATCATTTTATTGTCTATTTTTCTCAAATTCAGAAACTGAATAGAAAATGTGCATTAAAGCTGAACTCCAGGGAACACAAAAAGTACCCCTGAAGTGGGCCCCCTCCCCATTTCAGAGGTTAACTGGTTGTTTTGTGTAGGAGATGATTGGTAAGCTATATATTATATTTACCTTATTATTTGAGCCTACAGGCTTCCCCCTCTTCATGTGAAGGGGTCCTGACTACCACTCTCCAATGTCATCTTGTAGAATACAGGATGTTGAGGGCCCGTCAACAATTAAGATCGCTGGAAAGTAGTTGAGAGCACTGGCTATCAGGGGAGTGAGGGATAATGTAAGTATATCACCTTACTCATCATCCCCTAGGTAAAGCAAGCAGTTAGTCCTTACAATGTAGAGTAGGACCCAATGCAAGGGAAAATCTTTTTTCCACTGGAGTGCAGTCTTAAATTTTTCAGAACCATGTACTAATTAATGTATTTATTATTTTGGATAGAGTGTGAAAGGTACTGTATATTAGTGTATTTAAGAGTTGACTTTATGGGGGCACAATGATTAAACGCCTAAATTCCACCCTTGGTCACCCATAAAGTTTGCTCTTAAATACCATAACATATATTCAAATTAAGACATGGTGTCTGTGTATACTACCCACCATAGTTGGTGAGTCTGCTGGAGTTTGGAAGGCTTAGAACCCGTGTCAGTTACTGGTACGTGGGTTGAAATTTTGACATTCTTCTGCTTAACCTCTTAGTGCCGGCGCCTCCCCTTTAAGAGGTTTATAGCGCCAGCTTAAGATCACATGATCGTCATGATTGGCTGTCACGGTGGTCACTTGGCCCGAAAACTCCCGATCGCAAGGAGTGATCGAGAGCTTTCGGTTAGGCGATGGCAACTGTGCCAGGAGCGTGCAACATGCGCACTCTCCGTATAGTTGTTTTGGGGGCAATTCATGCAAATATGCACCCCCTCGGCACTAAGGACCAGGCGCTGAGAGTCCACATATTTGCGTATGGACGGCGCCAAGGGGTTAAATTAAAAAAAACAGAATTTTTACCTCTGTCTGTGTTGCTGTTGGAGAGTTTACTATACTTCCTGTTTGGTAAAAAGATTGTCTCTGGGACAGCATGCACAGGGAAACGTGTCTAATAGAGCCTCTGACAGCTGTAAAAACCTGAAAGGAGTTCTAATCATTCCCCACCCTATCCAAAACTAAAATATGTTCTGGCTATAGATACAGTTAAAGTTTGTTGACTGTAGAATCTGCACTTAGAAAGAGCAGCTAAACAAAATTTGACTCTATCTATCTATCTATCTATCTATCTATCTATCTACTATCTATCTATCTGTCCATTTCTTCACCTTGGGCAGGTTGTTAGTTCAGAATGATCCTTGATCAGGAGCTTTTGGTGACAAGTGCACGTTCATGGCTGACTCTTAAGTTTTAATTGCTCTCGTACTTAAGTTTTTGCCACAGCTGTTGAACCCGTCAGATAATCAGAGCATATGCACACAACACCTTCAAGCAAACAAATTGTATCAGCAAGTGCTATAATCAATAACATTGTAATATTCTTTGCTAAATAACAGTATGGCAGCAGAAGTCCGTAAGACAATGATGAATTATTCAGGAGGTCTGGCTTGCTGGTACATTGCTCCTTCTATGCTTTAAGCCCTTCTGTGACTGAAACACCTGGCACAGTAATTTCATCTTCATCATTTTACTGAATATTTAAAGAGTGCCTTTTGTTAAATTTAAGTGACCTTAAGCTCTTCATTCTTCATTTTTTCCTGAACACTGAAGTTATAGGAATTTTTTATTTCATGTACTAAAGCCTTACCAGATGAAGCATATACAATAGTGTAATGCTAAGTCGGACATGCATTGTTTGCTACCCACTGCAATATGGCAGTATTTTAATCATTTACAGCAGCTCCCACTTATTCCATCACTGTGATTACCATTCAGATGCATAATTCAGTGCATTTAATACAAAATAATAGAATGCAGAGTGTACTTTTTTTTTTTTTTGCACTGTGACTACAACATGTTGGCGGATTATTAGGCTTGGCGGATGCTCAACAAGCAGGCCATTTGCAGATGATTAGCTGATGCTGGAGCTGGGACATATCACAAGTGGATGGCTACAATTATCTGAGAACACTACAAATCTTGTGCAGACTGAAGTGGTCTGACTGGTCATGGAATACATTAGCCCTGTATATTTATAATAATCCTGCTGCACATGTTTGCAGAGCTGTTCTTAGATAATAAATGCATGCTCATGAAATTCAATATTTGGACATGTGTTGGCTGAAAATGAGTTCATGCATGGTTTCACTGTTTATAAGTTACAGCGCTTTTAGGTAGTGTATTAATATAGAAAGGCAATTATAGTATGTTAATACTAAAATTTGCTCCTTTTTTTGTTGTTGCAAGAATTGAGTCTTGCAGTTAGAATAAATTATTGTTATTATTATTATTATTATGATTATTATTATTATTATTATTAATAATAATAATAATAATAAATATATGAAGGTCAAGTAAACATATTAAGCAATACAGACAAGGGTAAGTATTACAGACGATACAAGAATAAAAATTGAATGAAGAGGGTATGTGGCGCTAACCCTTATGTAAATCAATAAATAATCTAAAAATAATCTAAAATGACCAGTTTGCAAAGCTCAGAGTATCCGAAAGATGAGTGACCTTTCACATAAATAGATATATAAAAACATAAAATAATGAACTAAATAGATAAAATTCCTTAATAGCAATACACATAAAATATTGAATAAATATAAGACGTGTGTAAAAAATGAAAAAGTATTCAATAAAAGTGATGGTGCTAAAATAACCATGCTGAAAATAAATATATGTGCTGGGGTAAAAATGATGATGGAGTTGGGTTAAAAATAGTGAACACGAAATCTTCTAGCAATAAAAAGGTGCACAGTGCAACGTGCAAAATATGTGAATAAAGAACCAATAGAGAACCGATAAATTGGTTCTGAAAGTGCAAGGGAATTGCAAGGAAATTGCAAGGGAAATTAATGATTGAATGTGCAGAAATATCCAAAATAATGACAAAGTGACCATACAGATGAAAAGAGTGTGTCACTGTAGGTATGGTATAATCAGATGATACCAAAACAATAATATCGCTGAAAAAAATTATTAAAAAATAAAAGTAAAATTTGGTGCACTACAAGTCCCAGCTTGTAAAGAAAAAAAATGGCGGAAAATAAACGATAAAGTCCACAATCTGGAACAATGAAGAGCATAATGCTCTGGAATAAGTGAAGGTGAGTAGAAATATTCAGGAATCTTTGTGTTGATCACAGTGATGATCCGTGCAGGCAGTGCTCTGTGCTGACTTCAGGGGTGCACCCTACTAGTTCCCCCAGCCTCTCACCTCTATTTGCGGCCCCTACAGGCCTAGTGGAGCAGATAGCCTCTAAAGTGGCAAGCCTGGTCACTTTCCGGGTCCTCTTTCTTATGGGCTCCTATAGGCTTCTATGGGCTCCTATGGACTCCTACTCCGATCCGAAAAGGCACTCCAGGGGTAAGGGGTCACTCACGGGTTAGATCAGCATGTAGGGGTTAAAGGTACAAAGAAGCGCTCCAATGTGTAATAATATCCACTCACATTTAAAGTTTTCTTGCATCAGCATAGATGAACTTCCGGTCGCGGCCGCAAACCGGAAGTAGAGCGATAGGCACCTGACAGGCAGTGCTCTGTGCTGACTTCAGGGGTGCACCCTACTAGTTCCCCCAGCCTCTCACCTCTATTTGCGGCCTATCGCATAGTCAGGTGCCTATCGCTCTACTTCCGGTTTGCGGCCGCGACCGGAAGTTCATCTATGCTGATGCAAGAAAACTTTAAATGTGAGTGGATATTATTTTTGTTTCAATAAACCTGTTTTTTACTACACATTGGAGCGCTTCTTTGTACCTTTAACCCCCTACATGCTGATCTAACCCGTGAGTGACCCCTTACCCCTGGAGTGCCTTTTCGGACAGGAGTAGGAGTCCATAGGAGCCCATAGAAGCCTATAGGAGCCCATAGGAGCCCATAAGAAAGAGGACCCGGAAAGTGACCAGGCTTGCCACTTTAGAGGCTATCTGCTCCACTAGGCCTGTAGGGGCCGCAAATAGAGGTGAGAGGCTGGGGGAACTAGTAGGGTGCACCCCTGAAGTCAGCACAGAGCACTGCCTGCACGGATCATCACTGTGATCAACACAAAGATTCCTGAATATTTCTACTCACCTTCACTTATTCCAGAGCATTATGCTCTTCATTGTTCCAGATTGTGGACTTTATCGTTTATTTTCCGCCATTTTTTTCTTTACAAGCTGGGACTTGTAGTGCACCAAATTTTACTTTTATTTTTTAATAATTTTTTTCAGCGATATTATTGTTTTGGTATCATCTGATTATACCATACCTACAGTGACACACTCTTTTCATCTGTATGGTCACTTTGTCATTATTTTGGATATTTCTGCACATTCAATCATTAATTTCCCTTGCAATTTCCTTGCAATTCCCTTGCACTTTCAGAACCAATTTATCGGTTCTCTATTGGTTCTTTATTCACATATTTTGCACGTTGCACTGTGCACCTTTTTATTGCTAGAAGATTTCGTGTTCACTATTTTTAACCCAACTCCATCATCATTTTTACCCCAGCACATATATTTATTTTCAGCACGGTTATTTTAGCACCATCACTTTTATTGAATACTTTTTCATTTTTTACACACGTCTTATATTTATTCAATATTTTATGTGTATTGCTATTAAGGAATTTTATCTATTTAGTTCATTATTTTATGTTTTTATATATCTATTTATGTGAAAGGTCACTCATCTTTCGGATACTCTGAGCTTTGCAAACTGGTCATTTTAGATTATTTTTAGATTATTTATTGATTTACATAAGGGTTAGCGCCACATACCCTCTTCATTCAATTTTACCTTTACAAGTGTGAGATCACTTATATGTTGGCTGCTTTCCTTTTCCATTTTTCTCCTTATTTGATTTAATAGTTTTTGGTTGAGCGCACTGGTTACCCCTATTAACAAGAATAAAAAACATTTACAGTAACAGCTACTTACAGCTGTACAGCAAAAAATGTACATCGATAAGATTAATACTACAAAGGGAGCCCTGGGAGTACAAACTTACAAGATATGGGTATGAAAGAAGAAGCAACCTTCATTTTTATAGTCTTACTGTACCTTCACTTTCCTGTTAAAGCATGTGTGCAGTGGGTCTAAGGGATCATGTCAACAGGCATTCTTTTAAAATGCAACCTTTTCTATTGGAATATGTTTGTGTGGAAAACACATGGTTTGAGTAAAAAAGCATTGGAGTGTGAGCACATCATTTCTTAGTGAGAAAGTTTGCAAAATTCCGTTGAAAATTAAAACATGTAGTAAAAAAAAAAAAAAAAAATATATATATATATATATATATATATATATATATATATATATATTTGTTTTTTAAGAAGATTGAATGTTCACCAGACACTACCTGACACCTTTGCAAATGAGGGGTCTAAACTCATACATTATATTATATTATATTATCAAGTTTAACAGAGTAGCTCATTCAGGATCATATCAGCTACATGGCCCGCACAATGGGGTGGATTTACTAAAACTGGTGCAGCTGTGCATGATAGCCAATCAGCTTCTATCCTTTAGCTTGTTCAATTAAGCTTTGGCAATAAAACCTAGAAGCTGATTGGTTTCTATGCAGAAGTCAGCCTGATTTTGCACTATCCAGCTTTAGTAAATAAACCCCTATGCATGGGAATGTCATACTATTTGTGTTTGCAAGGGAGTCCCTTAATTTGCATGGATTTCCCCTCACTTTCTGTTTAGCCTATGGAACAGGAAGTGAAGTAAATCTCCCCAACACAGATTGCAAAAAAATAAAAATAGAAATAAAAATAAAAAGTAGAGCCTGTTCCACTTGAACAGGCTCTTCTTTTTGGGATTAATTTACTAACAACAAATTGAATGTTCACTTTGCAAAGTTGAACATTGTAAATTAGTTTTACCCTGAGCTTAATAAATGTAGAGAAATATAATTTTTCAAAGAAAACTCAATCGCATGCAACGAAAATACAAGAAACAAAATTTTTGCTTGCATGTAATTGGATAATGGAGCAGAGCTTCACCTCATTCACAAAGCTCTAAAGCAAATTGCAACTTATGCCGCGTACACACCATCAGACTTTTCGACGGACTAGGTCCGACAGTCTTTCCGACGGACTATGTAGCGGAGGTCCGCACACGATCACTCCAAAAGTCCAACGGATTCGAACGTGATGACGTACGATTGGACTAGAATACGGAAGTTCATAGCCAGTAGCCAATAGCTGCCGTAGCATCGGTTTTCGTCCATGGGACTAGCACACAAACGACCAGATTTTTCGACCGGACTCGGGTCCGTCGGACAGATTTTAAACATGTTTGATTTCTAGGTTCGTCTGACTTTTGGGAAAGAAAAGTCCGCTGGAGCATGCACACGATCAAATTGTCCGACGGATTCTGGTCCGCCAGACCAAGTCTGCCGGAAAGTCTGATCGTGTGTACGCGGCATAACTTTACAAAGTGAACAGTCGTGTAGTTGCCTTTAGTAAATCAAATCCAATGTGTAACTTGGGATTCTTATGTCTGGATAGAAGTTTAGGAGCTAACATTTCTGAAATGGAAATTGCTAACTCATCAGTCTTGTTCCGTTACTTATTGTGTAACTGACCTGGAAAAAGCACGTAGGCAGTGAATTTGGAACCCCTAACCTGCATATTTGTTATTTTTATGTGAGTTGTTAAAGTCTTTGTTACCCCAGCATTTTATATGCCTGATATGTGCTTGCTGTATCATGTACTTGTATGAAAAAGTATCCTATTCTCTTTGAATTGCTTCCTTTGTGTAAAATCCCTGGTGTTCCTGTCAGTCCCCTTGCTTTTCTATACAAAAACTGACCACACTTAGCAGGAGAACACACCATGGCCAGTTCTCTAGTCATGCTGGGAACTCAGTCTGCTCTCCTCCAATGACCAGACTTGTCCTGACCCCCCTTCCCCCTACTCAGCGTTCTACTGCTTCTCCTCACACTAGTTCTTATGCAGCTCAGAATAGAGGGATCAGAGGGAATGTGATCACTAATAAAAAGGAAAAAAAAGGTATTTCTAATGTTTTTTTTTAATATCTATACACAAGTGTTTTGCCTTTATTTTTTCATTTTAAACTGAATAGGTTGTTTTACAAGGTGATTGTTTACAATCACTTTAAAGTTGAGAAGGATGAAAATTGCAGCTTTAAAGCTTCAAAACAATGACAATTTCTATGTTGTGGAATCACTTTCAGTTTGCATGGCTGCTTTGTGAACATTTGACATTTCAGAAGCACAAGTGGATGCAATGAAAATTAACTAGAAGCGAGCAACAGAGATTGCAGAACCTGTTTTATCGCTTATTTCATATATGAGGCAGATCAAAATTTTTATGTGAGAAGAGACATGGGTAAATTACTAGAAAAACTTTGCTATGGGATACCATCCTAAATATGTAAAAAGGAATAATCCTTAAAAAAAAAAAGATTTTGCTGCAATACGCACTATTAATCCCCTACCCTCACCCTTGACTGCCCCTTGCTCAGACAACTCAATATTTAGATCCCTCCTCTCTTTCTGTTATGGTGACAATGGTCATCAGGACAAATTTAGGGTTAAATCTCCCCAGAGGGGACACAGACAATAATAACTATCTGTCTGGGGTATTACCTCTTCCCTTCTCTATCAAAACTTGAAAAAAAATGTCTTTACATACACTTTAATTCCCTCTTATGTTCTATTTTTGTGTTTCAGTCTTACACCATTTCCCCAATGCTCACAGGGTAATTACTTCAAAGTCACCACACAGCCCCATCATGTCAAAGAGGTTCAGTCAGTGGCAACACTTGAAATTACTGCAGCGTTCACTGTGCTTTTAGGGGGGTGTATCTCCCCCATTGCATTTTGTGCTTGCAGCCTCCTTTTTATCAGCTGATCTTACTTGACCAAACCTGACAACAACTAAATCAGCATTACTCTTGCATCAAACTAGATAAAAGAGCTAACATTCACACTTCATTGTCAGCCATGTACTGCCAAAATCATTGGTTGCTACCTGAGCATAATTTATTGCTTGTCAATCAATCCTTTGGTTAGCTGGTGAAATGCTTCCTATAGGCCAATGAACCAGCCTGTTCCTTGCCTAACATATGCTGTCAAACAGATTGATAGCAGATGCTGGTTTTGCAGTCTATCACAGCCCATGCTGGCTTAGGTTGTGCATTCATACCTGTGCAACTGTAATGCTGCGTACACACGGTTGGATTTTCTGATGGGAAATGTTCCATGTAAGCTTGTTTTTGGAAAGTCCGACCGTGTGTATGCTCCATCGAACATTTGCTGTCGGAATTTCCGCCAACAAATGTTTGATAGCAGGTTCTCAAATTTTCCCGCCAACAAAACTTGTTTTTAGGAAAGTCCGATCGTGTGTACACAAGTATGTTGCACAAAAGTTCACGTAATACTTGTTGTACCTCACCACGTTCTCATGTTCGGAATTTTTGGCCAAAATTTGTGTGACCGTGTGTATGCAAGATAAGTTTGAGCCAACATCCTTCGAACAAAAAATACACAGTTTTGTTGTCGGAAAATCCAAGTGTGTGTACGTGACATAAGTCTCAGCAAGTCAAAGCCAATTATTGTAATGTTATGTGCACATGCCTTGGCATAAGTAGGGAGACAATTGTGTAGGTTTCAGCCACAGAGCAATTTATCGACCAGTCTGCAACCAACCAAATTAACCTGTCTATCAGTATGCGTTAAAAAAACAGGGTTTAGTTTGCACACATTTGCAAATACATGAGTAAGCTACAGAGCCCCATCAAGGCACCCCAGGATTTGTTTGTAGTTCTAACACTAAATTTTGAGAGCCTCCACAGTGGAAGCACATGAATTATAATTGATAGGTATGCACGTGCTTCCACTGTGAAGGCTCTCAAAATTTTGAGTTAGGACTACCTAAAATACTGGGATGCCTTGATGGGGCTCTGTAGCTTATGCATGTGTTTGCAAATGTGTGCAAACTAAACCCCTGTTTTTAACACCTACTGTTAGACAGGACAATTTGATTGGTTGCAGACTGGTCGGTAAATTGAGCTTGGAATTTCTTTGGTTTTGTTTTGCATGCATTACCCCTCCATGTGCTCCTTGCTGTAAAGGCCAGTTATAGGTGAGGGCAGTGGTCATGTGTTTGTTCAGCCACAGAGCAACTCTTGTTGCAGCCACCAATGCCACTCTGTATTTGAGGAACCTATGAAGACTGGAGTCCAAAGGAGCTCCCACCAAGAACCTACTTAACTACCAATGTAAACATGTAAACATTTTTTAAAGCTACAGTTAACTACTTACTAAAGGAGAAGTTTGGGATTAAAAAAAAAACACCCATACTCACCTTGCTACAATTATTCGTTGGGACTCTTCCAGAGCATGGACTGGCTATATGGGAATTTTTCCCCCTGTCGGCTGATTCTGGTTCACAGTTAAGCAAAAGTGTGACCCAGAAGAGAACTATAACAAAAAAAGCCTTGACCGTACTTCTTATGCTGTAATAGCTACATAGTTTCAACCATGCTTGCAAGGCTAGTTCCTTGAAATCTCTTGCCCCTGGTGCTCTGGCTGGTGGCCACACCCTGATGTTGTCATGTGTAATGGAGAATCAGAAGTCCTGTATTGTACATGTAGACAATGTGGACCTAACCCCAACCCAGAGCGCTGGAGATACAAGAAGAGCAGTAGAAGTCTGCTAATAAGTAATGTAATGAATAAAAAACGTATTACAACCTATTTTTCTCGGCCTGCCACTAGAACAAGTACTTTTCTTCCAATAAGACAGCTAAAGGACATTAAAGAGGGCCCCTTTAAAATCTCAGCCAGAAGACTTAAAAAACAAAATATATATAGAAAAACATTTTTTATACTGAAGCAAACATTTTGAGAGTTTACACTTAACTACCCTTTTCAAAAAAAACACATGCTGTTGAGAAGTACTATAAAACATAATACATTTGTTCATAATGGATAAATTGTGTTAATGTTAAATTGTTGAATGTTCTAATCTAAAGTATTGTTTTTAAGCAACAATGTCTATAAAGCAAATCAAAAATACCAAACTGAACATATTTACATTCTGACATTTTTGTCTTAAAATGTTATTGTAATAACATTTTCTATCTGAAACCAAAATAATGGATTTGCATTCAATGAAAACAGAATTATTGTCTTGATATTTCAAGGAATTCTATTAACTGAACTGCAGGGTATTTTCTGATCTCTTCGGAGATCTTAACATTGGGATACGCATAGCAATAGATTTAGATCAGATTAAGGACACTGT